>VUQS01002415.1:0-11776 GCA_015108495.1 Heterochromis multidens | reverse complement strand
CTTAGGCATCTTTTTTATAAGTAGGTTTATTTTATTCACACAAAATATAAGATTCCTGGCTGTATATGTACATATACAGACATATTCCTGTCAAGGAACAGTTAGAAAAACAGGAAAGAATATTTACCAAAGATACTCATCTATTTTTGAATCTAAAATTGTGCTATACCAGAACTCAGGCACAGTACCATAAAAACTTTAAGCCCTGATGGAGCGTAGTCAGACACTCATAGAGAAGGGAAAACAAGACAGGAAAATATAGTTTCAAGGAGCTCTCCCCAAGTTTACTGTGAAATGTTTACACCCTTCATTGCGTTGGAGTAGGTTGGTTTAGGTACTGTATGTTCAACAACTGATCATGGCTGTTAATATTAGCATGGTCTTTCAACCCAGAAAGTATATTACCCCAAACCCTGCTTACAATGAAACAGAGATGATGTGTCAATTTATGTCTTTATGTTACACCAAAATATGCAATCAGGAGGCGTGTTAGTAAAAGCATCAATAAGTATCGTTATCAGTAAAATCCTAACACTGTCCATCCATTACCCCTATCTGTGTTGTATGATATTAAAAAAAGGTAATAATGTAGCTCATTTTACTTGTGAAATGGTGTCTCCCCCACTTACTCTCCCTGTTAGTACATGATGGCACAGGATGAATGACTCATGCAGATGATTCAGAAGCTTAGGTACCGCAAAGGAAATAATGGGGGGGGAGATAGATAGATAGATAGATAGATAGATAGATAGATAGATAGATAGATCAAGAAAGGGGGCTTTTTTAATTTCAAATACCTATCTTCAATCTTCCAGCGTACTGCTTTTGTAACTTGTAAGAGGATCCATGTAGAAGAAACATGTCATATGGCATTTTGCATTCTTTTTCTCAAAGAATATGATGTCCTTACAATATCTAAATAGTGTGCAAGGTTATGGAGTCATGTGCTAGCCATGAAACACTAAAAAAAAAAAGCCATGAAACACTGGAAAAAAACTCCATTGCATTGCATTGCAGGGTGTTTGGCAGTCTTTACATTTAAATGTTGCTTGTTTTATCATTACCTATTGGGATATCAGTAAGAATGGAAAACCATATTGATAAACCAGCAATACAGTTTCTTGTTTAAAGTCTAGCGTGAATATTCATATGTACGTTCAGTCGTTAGGATACAAAAAGATACTTGCTTTAGAGGCTTAAAGTGCCATGCTCTACACATCCCCTAGCAACTGGAATCCCCCTGGCAGGCACTAACTGTGGTGTCAACAAGCAGCCACTGATTGCCAGTTTGGTACAGATACTGATATAGTCAGCCCATAGCAAGGCTCTGCACAGGAGGAGAAATGTGGATGGAGGCAGGCATTGAAATGGAGTCTCACTGTAGGGGGGAAACATTCTGAAATGAGCTCGCTTATACAAAAAATATGTAAAATGAAAAAATTAGCTAGTTTGTCTCGTTTGTGCCTTGCATCCTACAGATAAATGGCAATACATATTTTGCAAATGTAAAAAAAAAGTAATAGGCTATAATGTGACCCTACATCACTCATACAGCCTATTTTAATCATTAATGAAAACATAAATGTACAAGGAGTTATATATAAAAGTGACCCAACTGAGAAATAACATTTTAATTGAATGGTTAAACAACAAAATGTATAAGTAAAACATCCCACCAATAAAGCCCATTTTCAAAGATCAGTATTTTACATGGTATTCCATTACTTCAAAGGTATTTCATTAACGTTCAATTAAAACTGTGACTACATCTTATTTTATGAGTACTGGTACTTTAACAGTGATAGTGTTTTAATAAATAATAAATAAGTAAGCTGAATCTTCCTTAATCTGTGTCATGTGGCAATGTGTGTGTGCAGTGCTACACTACTACTCCCTGTAGGTATAGTTTCCATGTCAACGTTTTCTTTTTTGTTTTTTTTTTTCTTATATGCAAACTGAAACTTTTAGGTCGACAAAACAAAAGATACGGCAGCAGGTAGTCCTACAAACAGTTCACAACTTGTTGAGAAAGCAAACACAAAGTGTGATATGTGTTCACTTACGAGTCATGGTAAGCCCACATTGCAAAGCCTGTCAGTAAAAGATGTCTGTAAACCTGTCTGTAAACCTACCCAGACCAAGGGTGCAGACACATGCCTTTTGCCTACCTGTTAAAAGAAGTCAAAGGAAGGCAGGTTAGAAAACATGATATATAAGTAATTATCAGGTTATTAGGTCAATGCCTTTAAGCATGTTGTAGTACAACATACTGAATTCTCTTGTGATCATGCAAAAGCATTTTTTTCTCTTATCTTCCTCAGCCTTTCACTGACATTGCTTTTTTTAGCATTTAAGTCCTGAGTTCTGTCATTTATTATTCTTTTACTTTTGTTTTTCTTAGGTTTCTTGTGGTGGTATTGTGTCTGTCTTGTTATCCTGATATTTAGGCAGGTATGTATCAATGTCATAATTGTGGTACAGTGACAACACTAGTAAAGGATTTTGAGTGTCTTTCAGTGATAAAGGGCCCACTATCAGAAATTTGATTAGATCAGACCATACCACAAAAGTCTGAGAAAGCATCTGAATTGTTCTAGGGATGCTTTATATTAAAGTGTATTTTTGTAGTATTTTTTCCACATTTTTCTTAGACCTAAAAATCAAAATTAGTGTAGTCTACAAAATGACAAAAAAAATAACTAGATAAAAAAAATAAATAAAATAAAATCTCAAAATGGTTACAAAGATAAATACTGGTATTATATTGAGTGATTAAAGCCAAACATAATTTGATAGGCTGCACTAACATGTGTATGTTGGTGCGGCTGCTCTGCTTTAGAACACTATAAAGTGCTGTTGAGTTCACTGGCAGTGATTGGGGCGTAGGACATGGGTAAAATGCTCTAATGTGATTTAATGACCCAAAATTTGTCCAGCCGCCAAAGGAAAGGATGGTTGGCAGTGATTTGAAAGGAGCATGAGATTAGGCCACAGAAGTAATTTGGCTCAGAGGGACAAACAAAAGGAGAGAGCTATGGATTCAGAAGAAGGATTGCATGTGCTCAGGTAAATGGTGTGACTTGCTAAAATAAGGACAAAAACAAAACGGTATGAGATTTATAGCAATTAAGAACAGAGGAGGAGGCAAGAAATGATTTTGATTCAACTTGGTTCTCTGAGCTTAAAAAATTGGAGTTGAGGAGCTGAATTAATGGTAAGTTGAAATGCAGCATTAGTAAAGATTTTACAATTTTGTCAAGGCTGAAAACAAAGTAATATTCTTATGGTAATAAATAGTTTGGAAAATTGGAACAGCGTTTGGAAGATTATTCCAGTTTAAGAAGGTTAATAGAGAAAAATTGTCAGTGTGACAACTGTAAAGCTTCTGTCAATGAGCCCTAGTTTCCATTTACACAACAAGACACCAGTTTTTCTGTCTCAGCAGCTTGGGCAGACTACTTTCTCTGTGTTACCGCTGATCAACAAACAGGAAGGAATGATGCCAGAGTGAGAAAAGGGTCAGGAAGAGCTGTCACCATTCCTGTCTGCCTGAGATACTGTGTCTACCACAGTCTTTCCTCTGGGACTGAGGTAACACATCACCTCTACAGTTTGATCCCATGAGATGTCACACTTCCTCAAACTCACTGGTAAACCCCTGCAATCTCTTGCTTCTCTAAACACCATACACCTGTCTTATACTTAAAAACCCTTTTTTGAACATTATATTTTGAGTTTTACAGGTTTTACTGAATCTTGCAATACTTATGTGTCTTTAAATTCTTACCTTCATAAGCTATGACCAGAATCAGAATCTTTAGCATAACTAAAAAAATTCAGGCTTAAAGTTAATGTCAAAACCCTGTCTATTCAAATTTAACTTGGAGTTTGCATGTTTTCCTTGTGCCTGTCTGGGCTCTATTTGGGTACTCCAGCTTCCTCTCACATTCCAAAAGACACGTATATTAGGTCAACTGGTGATTCTAAATTGGCCATACATGTTAATGTTTGTCTGTCACTCTGTGTCAGCCCTGCGACAGACTGGCGACCTGTCCAGGGTGTACCCCACCTCTCACCCTGCAGTGTGACAGCTGGGATAGGCCCCAGTCCCTGAACCGGATAAGTGAAAGAAAATAAATGGATAGGAACATAATTCCAATACAAATCTTCTCCAAATTAGATTTAATACCAATGTATCAATCAACTGTTAAACAAGCACATTATAAACTTTCCGTTTGTATAAAGAAGACTCCGAAAAAGACTCAGAGATTTGTTTCTATACACATTATATAAGCTTGAAAATATGTGAAAACATGTGAATGGTCTATGAACTATGTAGTTCTGAACTGTAGAGTTAGACTTTTGGGCAGGTCAGAATCAACCTATGATTACATGCTGTGGCCAAAAGTTAGAATGGCTCGGAACACAATAAAATTAAACTAACTACTGCACACTAGCACAAGTGATTCTCTGTAACTACTCTACACTATAGCAGGACCTGGTACTACAGTCTGTAATTTTTTAGCTGGCTATGCTTTTTCCCAGAAATGCATTTTCAGTCGATGCCAGAATTTGCAAAACATCACTGTCTTTTTAATTACATTACGGAAGAATGATGAAATGAAGAACAGTTCAACTCGTTTTGTCAAGAGCCATGTGGAGAGCTGAGGAGGTATTACAAACTTTCACTGGAGTCCACTTTGAGTCATGGATAATCCGCTGCTGTTAGTGAACAGGGCCAAACAAACTGTCTCCCTCCCTGACCTTGATCCTCCCACCCCATTTACCAGAATCAGGCTGTCCAACTCTTTGGGCTGTTTACCTTGCAGAGCTAATGGAACGGTACATGGCAGCATGCCCTTTAACTGTTCTCCAAATTTATTGTCACCACTCTATGAAAAAATAAACATTACTCTCATTATATGAGAGTAACCTTGCTAACACCCAGCAAAAAAATTAAGTAGATACAAATACATTCTCACTGTGAAAAAGTATTTGCCCCCACTTACACTTGCATGTTTCAGGTCATAAAACAAATTTTAATATTAGACCAAGAACCTGAGTAAATACAAAATGCAGTTTTTAAATGATTATTTCATTTATCAAGGGGAAAAGGCCATGCAAAAGCTGTCCTGGCTCTATGTGAAAAAGTAATGTCATAATGATTATTTCCCCTGACACTCAGGTATCATGAAACTTAGCCCCAGTTTATGAATGAGATGTGTACTATGTGCTTACGTGATTAAAAGGCAGTTCACTAAACCGTGAACTAAACAGAAACATACTTTTTTTTAATTCAAGGGAAGTATGCTAAATTAGACTGTTGAACTGGGAACTTGTACTGTATGAAGTAAATTCACCAGATGTATAACTGTTCATCTCATAGCTTATGTTTAACACTGACTAAGTCCAAGTGCAATACTGTCTGTATTTTTCAGGGCTGGGCAATTATTTTTCCCAAGGGGCCACATGAAAAACTTGAACTGTTATAAAGAGATAAATTAATACTGAGCAGAATTATGTTCGGCTTATTGGCGTGGCCCTCCACAAAGTACCAGTTTTCCATGTGGCACCTTGGAAAATTAATTTCCTACCCATGATTTTATTTATTTGGGATATCCACTTGCATGCTTTACACATTTAGTTTTCCATCTTTTTTTTTTTTAACAGTCAGTTACCCTGAACCAGAATTTTACATATTTATCCTTATATACATACATACATCCTCTTTCTTTACTCTAGTGTTTTTTCCACCTGACCTGATGCCAGTAAAGTTGCAAGGCCTCAGGCTTTCTTGTGACTTACCTGGAAAGCAGGCAGCAGCATCAGAAGGCAGGGGCAAAAAGCTGCAGTCAAGTCAGACAGTTGCCAACAGCTTTCAGTCTGTACAGGAAAGAAAAACACTGACATCCTGTTAGAGCTGGATGTTATCAGGCCAATCTATCAGTTTGTGTGTTAATACATCCAGGCTTTAGGCAGACGGTGGCCTAGGAAAAGTGATGTTCTCTCTCTGCAGTATGCAAATTATATGCAGATTCTACGGAAATCATGCTCTTGTTAGCCCCTCAAGCCCTCTACCAATGCCAAAACAGTGACAGAGAGTTGAAACTGAAAAGCCCTGACACTGAAAAGAAGCTGTCAGTACAGAAGAAGAAAGTCAGACTGAAAAGACTGGCATGAAGAAAAAAAATCTGAGGATTGGGCTTGCAAAGCACAGAATTTATTTATTTGTTTATTTTATTTTACTTTTAAATAAGTCAGATTAAATAAAATAATAAGTAATACACAATAATAACAAGTTCATGGTAAAAAAAATACAAGTCATTTCAAATTTCTTCTTTGAACAATGATTATTATTATTATTTTCTTTTTTATTTATTCATTGTTTTCAGTGCTAATTTCATGGGCGGCTGATCAGATCAAGTGATTACATGTGATTTGGGATAGGATCACAATCTGAATTACCATTCTGCCCATAGATTTAGCTAAAATCATGTGAAACTGTGTGGTAACATGATTAGACACCCATATAGTTGCCTGGACACAAAGCTTGTCACTTTAACTCAAGGCTAAAGGCCCAACTCACAGATGTCTGCATCATATTTTCTCCCTAATTTTATTCGGAGAGTTCTAACCAGAGGTGGTGATTCATATCTCCACTGCTTTGACGCTTCTTCAGGATGTGGTCCGCTCACTGTCTGTCATGCTGTCCTCTGTTTACAAAGTAAACTACACCTTAAAGATGTGTAGTACACCCAGGGAGCACTGCCTTTATTGTCTTACCACCAATCACACTTTTTTACATACATATACATGTGAAGTACATGAGCATTTGGACAGTGCTGTTCCTTTTTTCATCTAAGACTACAATCTGTAGGATTCCTGTAAAAAGCAGATTATATCCCAGATACAACCGCCCACCCCGACCCTTTTTTTTAGTAGTACTGCATCTTATTTTCAGCTTCAAGTATTTCTTTGCCAACAATCTTCTTTCAGTTCAGCTTTTAAATGCCAGATTTTATTTCTAGTACAAATTAGTACTATTCTATGACATGGAAATGAAGCCTGTATACACAGATTTTTCTCTTAACCCTATTTTCACTGCTCACACATACCTGAATTATACTGTACAAACACATGAATAGGTGCATTCTGTGGTAATACAGTGTAAAGCACCATTGTTTTCACATTTTGATAAGATATTAAAGCCAGGTTCACTTTTGCAGTTCATTTGGTAGACAGCCACATCCCTTTCACCATCAGCAGCAGCTTCTAGTACTGAGTGCTAGGACAGCAGTGGTCACCAGTTCGTCAGAGATTCAGCTGAATGAAATTGTAAACAGAGTACTACATCTTTGATTTTGAATCTTTACTAATTTATTAATCTTATTAAACTTAAAATAATCATCTCTTTCCCATTTTTTTAAAATGTAGTTTCAGTTTATAAGACAATATGGGCTATAACTGATACCATCCTTTTGGATTTGAGATGTCAGCACTAATCCTACTAGTATTAAATGGCCAATACTAGTTTGTTATATCCTGGAATGTGATAGAAAAGTTTGCAGGGCTTTCATGTGAACACAATGTTGGCTGTCACTATCTATGTCTGTTCACTTACCAAGATACCTGCCCTTTACCCACTAATAAAATTAATTTGTCATTGATGTGTGTTGTTTCTCCTAATCCTTAATTATTTTTTGTTTTTGTTTTTTTTTTGTTTTTTCTTTTGCTCTCTTTGACACCCAGCAGGCTAATAATTGAAGGGCAGTGGTCTTTATGCATTAAAAATATGCATTTTCCACCTTCTTAGTTTAATTCAATTCAATTTCAGTTCAGTTTTATTCATTTAGTGCCAAATTACAACAACAGTCGTCTCAAGTGTCAATAGTACTGTTTCTACATTTGACATTGACAAAAAAAAACATGCAAATCTTTTACAAAAGCAACTCTATACACAACTGTAGTGCACAATAAGGGTTGCAAGTTGTTCTTTGGAATCAACCAATCAGACAAAAGGTCCGCTTGAGGCTCATGCAATTCTTATCGAGAGTTTGTCTTGTTAAAACACTCCAAACCTAAAAGTACAAAATCCAAAACATCCATATACCAGATGTAAGTAGTACTGAGAGAATCATATCATAGAGAATCAACAGCATCAATGGAGCCTTATCTGTTTTTATACTGTAGGAAAACCACTGTGGTGTTGTAAAATTGCTATACAAGTACGCCTTTAGAGCACAGAAAACAGAAGCAAACAAACAAAACTGTAATCAACTTCAAATATTGTAGCTGGTGTAAGCGGTGTAATTTTAGGCACAGTAGAGGCAATCAGTATACCAATCAACCAGCGTAAAAACACTTCAGAACATGCTTTTGAGAAAAATGCATATTCTTGACTATCATTTGAAAAATTGCTAAACATGATGTAGTTGTGTTAAAGCTTAGTAGGCACAAATCCAGAAAAGGCATGCACTAGAAATAATTCAGTGCTGACTGCTTTACATGAGCTTCGACCCCCGTTGTACCAGGATAAATTGTCTCCCCAGCTGCATATTGGTGTAATATGGTACCTTGTGAACATTAATGCATTATCTTCCCCTTTTTATGGTCTCTCTTTTATAGTTTAACCTTTCACAAGATGAGAAATTGCTGCAGTTTTACAAAATTCAAATAGTGGATAATAAATACATAAAACATATTGTGGTGTGCAAAAGTTTTGTGTCTCTACAAATTATCATAGACTGACTTGATATTGTTGAAATCAGGGCTCCATGGGGGGCTAAACCATATATTGCAGCCTCCTTCTTCTTGTCACTGAAGACTGTTCTTTATGATTCTGTAGACATATTTGGGGGTTGTCATTCTGCATAAAGAATTTAAGACCAGTCAAGCGCTATTTTTCAGCATTGAAGGTTTCCAAGATGGCATTAGCCAATGGAGACATGGTTTTGCTCTGTATATCTGTCTGTTGCATAGCTATTTTTGTGTAAACTACATTAATCGCTTGTCCAAATAGGAAAATGGTTCCACCTATCCGAGAGAACAAGGTCAACCATCAACTCTAGCTGAACTTTTATTTAAGTGACATTGATGTCTGATTCACACAGGGCCACACAGGGCTAGTATAAGAGTAGCTCCAAACACCAACTATGGCCAAGAAAACGAGGCAAAGAAGCTGGTGTTCTGTTTTGGCTGAGAACATGGAAACTTCACCCACCTTTACCAAGGATTTTACCCTCAAATGTTTGCTCTGTGGTTCACAAGCATCATCAACTAGCTATCCTTATCAGTAGTAGACAGGATATTATGAACTGTTCCCTACTATGCTTCTATGGCCTGGCTGATGTCCTGGACCCAGCAATGCACCGAGAGAAATTCTCTATACTAAGACAGCTACACCAAGATTTCACACTAAACAAAAGATGGAGGTGTGCATTATGAGACGTATAGTTAAATGCATACCCATCTACCCGCACAGGGACCTCATTTTTATCAAATAAAATGCTATCTGAACAGACCCCCAAATACCTGTGCAAACAATTGTATGTGAAAAGCTTAAAATGTATAAAAATGACAAAATGTTCCTTAAGTGGTGTAAAATTCCATAATATGTCCACTAAACTTCACTGTGGCATGCAGATACTCATTAGAGTTAAATGTTTCAAGTTTTGATTCAGCACCTGCTCTCATTTATCTGCACACCGTTCTTGTGTTTTTGTGCATAGGTGAGCTGTTTGCCTTTGTTTCCACATTGGATGAATGGCTTTTTGGCTGCAAGTGTTCCATAGAGACACTTCTGACAAGGTTCTCCTGGTTGTAGACTGTAGGGTGTACCGGCATCCCACTGATTTCTGCCAGTTCTAAGATAACTACACTGCTGGAAATCTTACAAATTCAAAGGAAAGTCAGCTTGATGTGTCTGTCTTCTGATGCTCTCAGCTTCCTTGGCCGACCCCTGCATTTCCGGTCCTTAACCTTGCCCATGTCTTTGTGTTTGTGCAAGACAGCCTAGGCAGTATATCTGGAAACATCTATCTGCTACACAATTTCTGCTTCTGAGACACCTTTGCTAAAGAAGGATGAACAAAAGATGACCAATATCTTGTTGCTCTGTTCATGTTTGCCCTGTAGGATTTTTAGATCAAACTGTTCCTTCTTCATTTTAAGTTGACTGTTCCTCACCCATTTTTACCCTTTTTCTAGTTCTGTTAACGATTTAGTTTCAACCTACAAATCATTGTACTGTCAGCTGGCCCCTGTTTAGTATAACTTTTTAGGATTTGGGTATACTGCATGCCTTCAAATGCTTCAGGGCAGCAGAAGCAATTTGTGAACGACACATTCTTCAGCTTTCAAGTTGCTATGGCAACTTGTTAGAAAACAGTTGCTTATTTACACATCCTGCAGTTACAGAGCAACATGATAATTAATTTGAAACCTTGTGTTTCTAGCCACCTGGCAAATGTAAATAAAAAAAAAATCACTCTCCTTTAGCTCTGTTTTTAGTCTTCACTGTGGTCACTGAGGTAAATATAGCTTCTGAACACTGTGTCCAATTGAACTGTGTTCACCTGTTTAATTATTTATTAAAAATAGTGGTTAGTGCTGCTTAAACATCATACAGATATTTCAAAAGTATGCTTGTGTTAAGATTCTGGTGAGAGAATTGGTTCTAAGAAGTATTTTAAATGATAAGAAATGTAAAATGTACAGTTTCCTTTTGACACACTAATATGCAATATGCAGCACATAAAAACAATAAAAGATAAATGTTTATGTGATACATCTGAAGTTGCTTAAACTTTCACACAGTACTGTATGAAAAGTTAAAATTTTATAAATACAGGTTAAATTTATCCTGTGTAATGCTTTCTAACTATCCCTATTATTTTTCACCTGAACAAGATAATTATCTTTGTAGACACAGAAACTACCCCAAATTTATGGTTAAATAAACTTTAGTAGATAAGATGTATAGTAGATCAACTTGACTGTATCATTGTTAACAATCATTGTTTTAACTAATCAATAGTAATTCATAATTGTGTCTCTTTATGTCATTAGTTTCTCTAATGAAAAATAATGAATTTTATATAGTGATATCTATACTACCATAGCCTATAACCCAGAAACAATTACATTCCTACACACATGCAGCATTTTATTTACTACATTATGTATTAGTTAATGATTACTACAGCTTCTTGTTGTCTATCTGAAGACATTACTTAACTGGCTCTTGATGCATGCTCAATAATCCAGGTAAAAGAATCCCAAACAGCTGAATATGTTCATCTGGACGTACAGTTTTTTAGTGGGAGAAACGTTTCGTCACCTCTGGTGACTTCTACAGTCTCAGCTGACTGCAGGCTTCCCCAACCTTATAAACAGTACATTTGCATAATGACCGAAACCAGCACCATTGACTAACAATGGGCCATGAGGTCAGTTTCATGATATTTAGTATGCAAATTGTCATGACCATTGATCAATGGCCATGAGTACCATTCACAGAGATTGGGGAATGGCTGCAATCACAGTATTGTAAGATGGTGACAGATGTACCCTTAGGCCCCCTCCTCGGTTCAGAGATGGTCTTTCCCTTTTCACGTAAATGGCCTCCTTGACTCCCCGTTCAAACCAGCGTTCCTCCCTGTCCAGGATGTTTACATCCTCATCACTGAAAGAGTGGCCACTGGCCTGTAGGTATGAATAGACTGCGGAGTCCTGGCCTGACGAGATAGCTCTTCTGTGTTGCGCCGTCCGCTTGGCC
>VUQS01002412.1:2141-25338 GCA_015108495.1 Heterochromis multidens | reverse complement strand
CTGTCTGTTAAAAATAAAAAAAAGAAGAAATCTGTCTAGCCTCCATTTTCTGCATTGGTGCTGAAAAATACTTCATACCATCTCTCTGAATGGAGCAGAAGTGCAGTGTGAGAGCATCTCCTAATAATATCTACTGGCTTATTCACAAGGGCACAGGCATTAAAAGTGCTGCTGCTTTTCCATCCTGTCAGCTAGTTCAGCCTTCACCACTTTCTCACATGCCTTCCCAGGTCCCTGCTTAGATGGGTAATAAAACACCTGAGAATTCAAATTAAGAATTACTAAACAAAGTAGTCCTACACGTGGTGGTACATAGATATAAAGACCTAATGTTCAGCACCCACATGCTCCTCCTGGTAGTCTACAATCAAATCCAAACTTGCTCTTCATGTAACAGTAAGGTAAATTCCTAAAACCTGGAATTTTATGTTTTAAATCCACACCTCGGTTGCGAGGAGAACCGATTCCTCATCAAAGTGGAGCACGGCCTCTTCAGCGGAGCCATTGAAGTAAACCGTCACCGTTGCCTTGAGGCACGGCACTGTGCTCACACCTCTGCAGTCCACCCACTCCTCCAGTATCTCACTCTTCTGCAGCACACAGCTGGCATTCCCATCATCCCAGCCACTGGAAGACAACCAGCAGGGAAGGTTCAGAGAAGCTTGACCGAACCTTCAAACTTACAGCATGCAAACTCACACCTGAATGGCACTAACTGAAACAGCTATATAAAGGATTGCCACAACATTTTGTAGAAACATCGATCAATGTGGGATAGACTGATCCACTAACTTTTCCATAGAACCAGGGATCGGCAAAAAGTTCTGGTCCAAATTTTCTGGACATTCCCATCTACTTCATTTGTGTGGATTAGTGCAGTTAGAAAGTATTAGCATGCTAACAGCTAAATTAAGATGCTGAACATGGAAACTTGCTCACTTACACTTGCTCAGCATCATCATGCTGTCTTTGTCATTGTGGAAAATGAAAAAAACTGAATTCCTGTGAGAATTAGCAACCATTAGATATGCAGGAAAAACTACTAGAATAATAATTTCATGCAAAAATATACTGCATAAGCATCATCACTGATTCCTGTTATACCAGCTTTACTATTCTGACAGGAAATTATACAACACAGCTGATGCTGGATGCCAATAAAACTTTGAAAAGCTATTGGTTAAATTTGTATTTTTTATAAAAAAAAAAAATGCATTGCAGGAGAATAGGGTGCAACAAAAACACACGAAAATGAAATGTCATCTGCCTTAAGTGCCCCTTGTCAGTTTTCCAGTGAGTGTTGTTAATCAATCTTTCAAAATGACTAAGGAAGCCCAGCAGAAGGAAAAATATACACCAGCTATCATAGGGCAAGAGGCAGGGTCCGCACTGGACAGGTCGCCAGTCTAACATACATGTCTTTGGACTGCCTGAGAAAGCTGGAGTACCTGGAATTAACCCACACAGACACGGGGAGAACATGCAAACTCCACACAGACCCCATCCGGCCAGCCAGTGGATTTGAACTCAGAGCCTTCTTGCTGTGAGGCGACAGTCCCAACCACTGCATCTCCGTGCCACCCTCATGGTCAGTAATGAAAACAACTTTTAGTCGCAGCCTTCAGTGTTGCGATACATTTGTAACTGGTTTTGGAAACGAGACAACAGTCTCCAGTGTACCTGTTAACAAAGGGTTTGATCACAGTGATCCCGATTACAAAGAACATGAGCGCAGAGAAGGCCATCATAGAGAAGCCCAGCAGGATGGCCCGGTCCTCCCCGACGCTTGATGCAGGCACCTGGGTCCGAGCTCCCTGCCCTCCGTGCCCATCCGCTCCTCGGCTCCGATCGTGGTCCTGGGCCACCATTGTGTGGAAGAATTCCCCGTGTCTCTCTCACACACACACACACACACACACACACACAGAGGGACAGCAGGGATGTAAGGATTTCATTCAGCAGCTTTCAAACTATAAATGACAGTATGTTTCATGACTTAAATACAAAATGTATCTGAACTGATAGAAATGTAGGACATACAGTAACCAATATTTTAAGAAATGAGCCATACTAGCAGCTCTGTTAGGCTGTATTTAAGAACATGGGTGGTTTGGGCTGAATGCTAACATGGTCACAATGACAATGGTAATATGCTTATGTTTGGCATTATGATCTTTACCGTGGCTCTTAATCTGTCCCAGCACCGTACTGCTTCCTAATTAGCAGTGAACAGGAAGTACAGCTGAGGCTCATGGGAATGTCATTAGCTGAGTGCTAAATAATGTGGACCCAATATTGCCCTTAATCTACATTCTCTGGGCACCTGTTCAACTGCTTGTTAATGCAGATATCTAATAATCCAATCACATAGCAGCAAGTTAATGAATTTAGGCATGTAGACATGGGCAAGATGACCTGCTGAAGTTCAAACTGAGCATCAGAATGAGAAAGAAAGGTGATTTAAGGGACTTTGAACATGCCATGGTTGTTGGTGTCGGTCGGGCTGGTCTGAGTATTTCAGAAGCTGCTGATCTGCTGGGATTTTTACACACAACCATCTACAGGGTTTACAGAGAATGGTCTGAAAAAGTAGAAAATATCCAGTGAGCGGCAGTTCTCTGAGTGAAAATGCCTTGCTGAGGCCAGACTGCTTTGAGCTGATAGGAAGGTAACAGTGACTCAAACTACATCAAAGGTATGCAGAAAAGCATCTCTGAATGCACAACACATTAAACCTTGAAGCAGATGGGCTACAGCAGCAGAAGACCACACTGAGTGTCACTCCTGTCAGCTAAGAACAGGAAACTGAGGCTACAGTTCACACAGGCTCACCTAAATTGGACAGTAGAAGACTGGAAAAACATTGCCTGGTCTGATGAGTCTTGATTTTTGCCATGACATTCAGATGGTAGGATCAGAATCTGACATAAACAACATGAAAGCCTCGTATCAGTTCAGGCTGGTGGAATATTTTCTTAACACACCTTGGGCCACCTGAGCGTCATTTACATGCTACAGATCTCACACCAGATCTCAATCCAGTAGAGCACCTTTGGGATGCGCTGGAAAGGGGGATTCATCTCATGGATGTGAAGCCAACAAATCTGCAACAACTGTGTGATGCTGTCATGTCAATGTGGACCAAAATCTCTGAGGAATGTTTCCAAAACCTTGTTGAATCTATACCATGAAGAATTAAGGTAGCTCTGAAGGTAAAAGGGGGTCCGATGTACTATTAAGGCGTACCTAATAAAGTGGCTGGTAAGTGTATACAAGTTATTTCTGATATGTAATTAGCCTTCTAGCCATACATTTAAAGATGCTGTGTGCTGTTTTTTGTAATCTCACACATGCACACATGTTAAGTCAGTTTTTCTATAGTCACACTTCATTAGACAATGCATATCTATTACAAGTCTTCTGCTTCACTCCAGTTGTTTGTATATTAATTAATTTTTTTGCCACCACTGTTAATGGACTAGCGGGATATCGTGAAACTGACTGGTTTTGTATCCTATCACATGCATTTACATTTTTGTGCACATGCATAATAGAAACAAAACCAAATCATCCATTCACTGTACCTTTTAAGTACTGACCTGATGACATCATTAGAGTATGTCTTTAACTTTAGCCACATATTTTACAGGCTTATAGCAGTAATCATATGTATAATCAGTGGAATGCAGTACAAACTGATTTATGTCACTACAAACCGTTTTTTATACATACCCAGTGGGTACCTATAGTGTGTATAATGTGAAGCTCTGTTTAAATTCAGCCGTGCTTTTCCTTCATAATGGACTCCCAAAAGTGTTGCTGCCTGGCCCAGTCGATTGCCGGCTCTTACCGTGTCTGCCGCCTGCGAGCACCGTGCAGGTTAATGTTAATGGGGATGCTGGATGACCTCCGGGGAGAATCTGTGTTCAACCACATGCCCACTCCTATCTGAGCCACCTCCTAGCCCAATTGTACAGTGTATCCACCTAACAAGCTCTTCCCTATCTGAAAGTCAAATGTCCTTCTGCCAGCAGCTGATCATTTCATATCTCCAACAGGCTCCGGGGCACTGCTGTGACTGGCTGAGTGGACTCGATATCAGTTTAGTCGCCAGGGAACTTCCTGTTGTTTACCAAGGCTCAAAGGTGAATGCAAAAACACCTTCCACCCTCATATGTGTTTCTATAGAAACCACCACAGGTAAGGCAGGTAGGATGCTAATGGCCTCTCAGTGGGCCTGTGACACGGAAAAGCTGAGCTGGATGAATCCCTTCTTGATTATTAACTGTTTCCACAGAGTGAAACAACGCAATGACACTCCACTGGTGAGTACACATCCTCTATGAAATCCTTTTTCATTAAAAACATTGAGAAAAGTGGCAATGCTATGGCAAACCAAAGATCTACACACACATACATACAAAGTAGGTACCTACCCAAACACATGAGTCCTGCGACTTTTCATCACCTCAGTGGCCTGTTGAGCTCAAAACCTCTCAGATTGTCTGGACACTATTTGACATGAGCGCAAGATGCTGAGCGAGTTTATATGTGCTATTCAAACAATCATATCCATTGTATTATTCATGGGTTGCTGAAAAACATATGGCAGTATTAACTTGGTGGCAGTTCTGTTTAATATAGCAAGCCCAAGGCTAGGAACACCACAGCAGCTTGAAAAGGGAGCAACGGCTCAACAAAACAGACAGCAGTGTCATACCTAATTTATTCAGTATTGAATACAGTTTAGTGTTAAACTGAACATTTTCCTTCGTTGCCCGCTCTGCTGTTAAATCTCCATAAGATATAGTCCTTGTTTATCTGATGTATTTCATTAGCTTTTTATTTTATCACTGTGTGATTTATTGTATTTTTGAACAGCTAAATTTAGGCCTATGTTTGGAAAAAGCACAAAGTCTTCCTATCTACAATACTGTGCAAAAGTCTTGAGCCACCTCTCATTTCTTTATATTTTGCAAAGCAAATGGGAAATGATTTATTGAAGCATGTGCAAACATACATGGAAATACAGTATATAAGGTGAAAACAAAGTACAATTCTAACGAGCTTGAAAGTCAATATCTGGTATGACCACCTTTATTCTTTAACACAGGCTGAACTCTCTTAGGCAGCTTTCTTCTCATTTCTTTAAGTAGTCTTCAGGAATAGTTCTCCAGGCTTCTTGAAGGACATTCAGAGCTCTTCTTTGGATGTTGGCTGCCTTTTGTTCTGTTCTCTGTCAAGATGATCCCACACTGTTTCAATAATGTTGAGGTCTGGGCTCTGGGGAGGCCAATCCATGACTGATAGTGTTCATTGTGTGTTCTTCTATCCAGGTATGCTTTTAATGCACTGGCAGTGTGTTTGGGATCATTGCGATGCTGAAAAATGAAGCTGCTGTCAATCAGATGCTTTCCAGATTATTTTGCATGGTAGATAAAAATTTGATGGTACTTTTCTGTCTTCATAATTCCATCAATTTTGACAAGATCTCCAACACCACTGACTGAAATGCAGCCCCAAACCATGACAGAGCCTCCATCATGTTTTACAGATGGCTGTAGACACTCACTGTTGTACCTGTCTCCTGTCCTCCAAAATAAATATTGACAACAATCTGAAAGATTTCAAATTTGGATTCATCACTCAATAAGACCGTAACTGCTGATTTTCAGCCCAGTTCTTGTGTAATTTGGCATACATCAGCCTTTTCTCCCTGTTTCCCTTCCATAACAATTGGTCCTTGACAGCCGCCCTTCCACTGAGACCATTTCTGATGAGGCTTCATTCAACAGTAGATGAATCAACTGAAGGGCCAGAGGCATCTCTCAGGTCCTGTGTCAGGTCTTTGCTGGATTTATTTTCCTATTTCTTCAGAGGTTTTCTTAAATTTTTAAGGACACACTGCACACCTTGCTGAGGTATGCCAAGTTTGCAGCTAATAGTTCTTTGGGAATCACATTATTGGTCCAAAAATACTACTTTATGCCTTTCAAACTGTTTTATCTTTGGCATTTTTCATAGATTCAACTAAAGAAATGGAACAAATAATGTGTTTTTGTGACAGGCTGCTATTAACATTGCGCCTAAAGATACAATTTAAAACTGGTCCTCTGCTCTGTTATGTGTAACTGGCTTTATTATGCCTGAATGATTCATAGGTCAGTGTTAAGTGGCTTAACAAAAAGACAAAAAACATTCCTCTGAAAATGATCAGTTACAAGGACTGCACTGAAAATGAGTGAAAAAGCAACCAAAAAAAACTTTGAAAGACCTTCAGAAAGCCTGGAGAACTATTGCTCAAGTTCACTTTAAAAATTACAAGAAAGTCTGCCTCCTTGGAAGCAAAGTATAAAGAAATGAGGGGTGGCTCAAGACTTTTGCATAGTGCTGTATAACCAAAAGGGGCAGATAGGCCTTGCACATTTTTTCACAGGGTTGTGAGATGCTTTTGATGAAACTGAAGCAAACAAGTTTAAATATGTATAAACCTCAGGGTACTTTACCTCACCGGGCAACCTGAGAACTTGCCTCGACCACACTCTCACAGCATGGTACTACACTGAGGACGGGAGTCAAACAGAATTTCATCTTTAACATAAATGCCTAATGGAATCGGACTACTGCAATAATTTCAAATTTGTCTGTATTGTTTATATGTTTGCTGTCATGCATTTCAGGCTTCACTTCGGCTGAGCTTTTTCTGTAGGAGAAGCCTCCCATCATCTTTGTTGTCCATCTCTAAGAAGTTTTGCTGTGACTTTGTAAAGTGTTGCAACAGATTCCTCTGATTATCTAGGCCAGCAGCTGTAATAGGATGCATGGTGTCTCCTGTTATCTGATTATGGCTCTGAAGAACATTTCAGAACAGCATGCGCAGACGGAGGTTTGTGTATAAAAGGAAGCAAGTCAGTGAGGACAATGGATAATAACCAAAAGAGGAATCTTACTTTTCTCACCATTGGACTGATATTTATGCTGAGTGGCATAGAGTATGGTAAGTTCATATCAAACTGGATGTAATTTCAGTTTTTTGGCATATGGCTGCACACATCAACCGTTCTCTGTTATTCCTCTGTGGTGGCCTCAGCTGTCATTCTGCCTACAATATGGAGGTATCTGCAGATTTTGGAGGCCCCACCTTACTTCCTGGGTCTGGGTCTGTCTTCCTTCAGTTTGAGTGCGCTGCTCACGGGCCCGCTCTTTGGCATCTGGTCAGATCGGAGCAAAACTACAAAGTCCATTGTCCTTTTCTCAAATCTTTTTGAGATTATTGGTGAGTAGTCAAGCCACAAGACATATCACATGACTAATTTAGACTGTGTGTTGAGCTGCTGTATGAAGAAACTCTGTCGGAAGTCTTTCACGCATTTATTTTCACCTCATGCAACACAGAGAATTCCTTATAGACAACCAAGCTTAAAAAAATTTATGTCAGCCTTTCCTTTCATCTGAATGCAATCTAAATTTCTCTTTGAATGTAGCCTCGAGGTGGAAGAAAGTGAAGTGAATAGTCAAGCCAGTGCAGAATTGCTCTAAACCTGCTTTCTTTCTAATGGCCAGCAGAGGGTGGCTGTATAAAAGTCAGGGAGAAAATGACCCCACTGGTCACTTGATTTAATACCTAAGTAAATATTTTTCTAATGAGTTTGTAGTCTCAGTAGCTAATTTCAAGTATGTTCATTTTATAAATTATAGTCTCATTTTGAGTAAAAGAGACAGTGAAGCAGGAGGCGCTTGTTAAATTGTTTTTGGCATTTTGCTGCCATGTGATTGTCAGTCTGAGCCACCCCTTGCTCATCACGTGTGGTTTCAAAAACTAAGGCTGCAATTATGTAGGCCTAGAGACTGGTTGGCAACCCCATGACAACCACCGGCTGGGTTAGATTGGTGTGTGGTTGCTGGAGGTTGCAAGGTGAAATTGGTCACAAAGAGGGTGCTACACCAAAAACTTCCTTGTGATTGCTTTGGTTGCTAGCATATTGACGCAGCTGCCCGTAGTTTGCATGGAAGACTTGTCTAAAATCACTCACCATTTACTTCCTGTGCTGTAGTGAAACAAACAAAAAAAAGGCATGAAACAGAAAATGTTCCTTCACCTTCAGAAAGTTGGTGCCTTACCATTGCAGCCAACACAGTTCCAAAGGACTGTCTCCATTTCTGTTTGCAGGTAAGTTGGCGTTTTCCATGCAAACTACTGGTGACAGCGCCAACCTGCTAGAGACCAAAGCAATTGCAAGGAGGTACAGCACAGTATACCTGTATACCGCTTTGTGACCAGTTTCATGCTAGCGAGTGCCAGCAACCACTTTCCAAGCAGTCATGGTTGGAGAGTGGTTGCCAGGGAGTCACTGACTGGTTCTCTAGGCCTGCGTGACTGGGGCTTTAACAATGGAGCTTTAACCTCCAGCAACCACTGGCTAATCTGTTGGGGGATGCACATTTTTCCTTAGTGAACAGTGGTTGCCAGATAGCTGCTGACCAGTCTCTAGGCTTATGTGACTTGGGGCCATGAATAGGACAATGACCGAAATGGCCATGAACAGGCTTCAAAATGGGAAGCCTCTAGTTGCCACTGTGACTAAAATTTTTATAAACATCTATGGGCTACACAATGCATTATGGTAATTTCTAAAAGGACCATGAATTTGTTCTTTCAGCAAAGCATTATGAGGGTGATGTGAGTCACTGTATAGAAAAATAATGCTGATGTTAGCATGCTAACATTGGCTAATTAGTGCCCAAATATAGCTAATGTTAATGAAATTATTACAGGGTCAAACTGGCATTTTTGGAAACATTTAATAAACATTTAAGCGACGCTCTTGCTTCAGTTCCCAACCATAATTTCATTTTTTTTCTTCTCAGGTAACTTCATGTATTTTATTGGCTATTCAAAGTGGCTTTTGTTGTGCAGTCGGCTTGTAGCAGGTGACACATGAACACACAGACATGCATGTCTAACGTAAAACAGTTAACACCCAGTGCATGTACTGTATCACATACATATGTAATAGTTTGTAATGTTTCCCCTCAGGTGTCGGAGCAGGAGCAGGGTCCTCCATCTTTGGCTTTCTGACTCGGAGCACTCGGCCAGAGGAGCGAGCTGGAATATTTGCCGCTATCATGGCTGGTCGACAAGCCGGCCTTCTTGTCGGTCAGTTTCTCCCCTTTCCACTTATCCACAGAGAAATAGGTATTATTTCACCTCTCACCACCCCCTCTGTCTTGTGAGGAAATATCAGACAGCAGAAGGATTTTGTGATCCTTTTTTTTGAAGTTTCATTTCTACTGTGAGCAGAAAAAGACATTCAATAAAATCACTAAGGAGTAGGGTACTGTTTCCACACATCTTCCATTTATCTCATCTTTAAAGCACTTCCTCTTGTCTCTCCAGGGCCGGCGTTCAACCTGTTCCTGCGGCTGTGTGATTTCAAACTGGGGCCCTTTGTTGTGAACAAGTATACGTCTCCTGGGGTAACAGCATCCAGATAATCAGTAATCTAAGGTTCTCTGAAAGGCTCATGAATACAGAAACAACCTTCAGAAATAGTCGCTCTACATTCTGCACTCACACACATATTTTTTCTCCTTTGTTCTCCTCTGAGTAAGAAGAATACAAAACACCTGCAGCGGTACTCAGTCCCGTAACAACCTGCATCGATCTGTTTCTATCTCACAAGTGTGTCGGAATAAAACACCTGTAGCACGGGTGAAGCTTAAATGAGATTTAACAAAGCTCTCATATGCCTGTTTCCATTTTTTCCACATAATATGACCCAGAATCTCTCTCTAGATTTCACTTTGCCAGGTTGCTCTTCCAGAGATGAACTACTTTATCTCTTTTTTGTGTATTTAAACTGTAAGATTTTTGGAGACACATGTCTTTTTCCTCCATACTGTCAGATCTTCATGTGCCTGTTGTGGTTGCTGCTCCAGTTTGTCGTCCTGGCTATGTACTGGGATGTACCACCCATTAGCTCTGAGGGGGGAGCCACAATGATGGAGATGAAACAGGAGGAGGTGGAGGAAGAGGTCCCGCTGATGGGGTCTGACGAGGAGCCGATGCACACCTACAGAGCCGTCAACTCCGACCAACTGGAGATCTCCACCTCGTCTGAGATGCAGCCCGTCCACAGAGCTTCGGACCCCTTCAAAAACTTCAGCGCCAGCAGAGGTGAGCCGGCAGGTTTGACTGCCTGTCTTGAGCAATGACTGTCAGCTTTCCTCTGCCTCATTTTGCGGTGTTCAGGTAGGAAGAGGTGTCACTGCCAATGTACATGTTTCATATCTGCTCTATTGATTTTGCTTGCATTCGCTCACACAGTCTCTCACACACTTTCCATTCTCTCGGTCTCTCTGTGGAATTTTCTGCAGCATGTCAGATCAGATTCCCAGTCTATTGATTGGACTTGTGTGTATGTGTCTGGTTTATGTCAGTGCATGTATATACATGATGTCAGGTGCACTATTGGATTAGTGTCATAGTAACTTTACATGGTGATTGTGATTGTTTGCCGCTATTCAATATCCTTTCTGTACTTTCTTCGACTGTGTGTGTGTGTGTGTGTGTGTCTTGGGAGTGGGTGGGTTGGGTACTTACTCGTTTGTCTTAACCATGTTGTGAGGACCTATAGCTTTGTAAATTTACACACACATTCTGGGGATTTATATTTCTTATGGGGACATCATTAAATTTAAGTTGCAGACATGTTTAAAGCTTATGGCCAGGGTTAGTGTTAGGGTCAGGCAAGCAGGAGTTGTGTTTAAGGTTGGAGTAATTCTCCAGGAAATGCAAGTTGGTATGGTGTCCCCTAAAGACACAACTGCATGTGTGTGTGCATGTGTGTGTGTGTGTGTGTGTGTGTGTGTGTGTTGTATTGATTCTCTCACTCTTTGAAGATGTGGCAGAGGGAAGGATGGAAGACTTCCTTTTTTATTGACTGACTTGCTGTGGTTGACTTGTGGATGAAATGGAGACAGAATTGGTAATGTGGCCAACATTCCTCTTATTGATTGCTTTTTGTACTGAAGAGAAGCTACAACACCAGAAACTCAGCAGGAGCGGAGGATGTCTGCTCTGGCACATACAGTAGGAGTGTCTGTTAGTCCTTACAGTGTGTCTGGTATTCGCTCTCTTGAATTATTGATCTTTTCTGACTTTTTGTGTATCAGTGAAGAAGCTTTGAAAATCGGGCAGATCTTTCACTTTCTTTCATCAAATCTTTATTTTTCTGGTAGGAGTTGTGGAGAGAAAGAAAAGTACATAACAGCACCAGTAAAATCTGTGTGAATTTTTGCTTTTGGAACAAGGAAAACTACATAGCTGTCTTTTTCACTCCATGTACTACTTCTGTTGTACCTGAACTGGATCAGAATTTCTACACATGTACAAGGCACTGCGGTATTGTAGCCCACTCTGTTTCACACTCAAGTTCTTCTCCCTTGAAATGACTGAAACATTTAAAGATTGTGTGAAACATACTTAAGATATATTTTGTTACATTTGTTATATTTTGTACCCTGCCTTGGTAGGGTACACCCTACCTTAAGATGAATAAGTAAAATAAAAGGAGTGATGAAATGTTTAGAAGTACTGGCAGGCACATTTGATGCTAGGCTAGCTCATCTCTGTGCTTATTTAAGCTATACAAACAATAAAACAGTGGAACTTGCTGCTTTGCTTGTCATTGCCCACTTGTGGCATCACAAAAAATAAATAATAAATAATTACACAGACTTCCATAAATAAAAATCTCTATGTTAAATGAAATCATTTGTTTATGCCCAAATCCTACTAAACGGACTCTGGACTAACATATAAACATATAATTCAATCCAGTTCAGTTCAATTCAGTTTTATTTATATAGCGCTACATCACAGCGACAGGCGCCTCAAAGTGCTTTATATTGTAAGGTAAAGACCCTACAATAATACAGAGAAAACCCCAACAATCAGACGTCCCCCTATGAGCAAGCACTTGGCAACAGTGGGAAGGAAAAACTCCCTTTTAACAGGAAGAAACCTCAAACAGAACCAGGCTCAGGGAGGGGCAGCCATCTGCCGCGACAGGTTGGAGGTAAGGGGAGGAAGACAGGACAAAAGACACACTGTGGAAGAGAGCCAGAGATTAATAATAACTAATGATTAATGACTATGTGCTTTAATGCTCTTTGCTGTCTCGTGACACCAACTGTGGAACTGGGCTGAATCCCGGGCTAATTTTCTGATTTCTGGTTTTATCCAGAGACAATATAAAAATTGGTTTCCGACTCTGCATTTTGAAGCCTCAATGTTAGTGTTTTGGCTGTCATCATGTTTTTTTTGAAGACAGAATTGATAATGTTTGGATGAAACGTGAAGTTATCAGCTCACGTTAGCAAGCTTGGTTAGCAATCTCTATCCATAAACTGCATGGATGTAATGCACAGACACACATATCAGGGAATCAAGGGAATTAAAAAAATATTAAAATTTCACTCATCAGTAACAGTAAGAGTAGCACAAACGTCTGGAACAGTCTGTGCAACGTAGAAAGCCATATTAGTCAGATAATCCATTAAAAATGGCTCAAAAGGCTCTTACAGCACAAACATGGAGGAAAGGTCCAGTTCAGTGACTCGAATTAGCAGAGGTAACAACTAGAAGACCCTAATCGCTTGTGTCTGGACACCTGTCAGTCAAATTGGCCGTTTCCCCAGCTTCCAGTATCCAGGTGGATGAGTTCTAAAAACTAAATCAGCCTCCTCAGAGCTGTTATGAGGAGGGAAACTATCCATAGAGGCTCAATTACTTTCTGTCCCACTCTGTAAAGATCCTTTTTTAATACTCTAAAGATGGATATTTTAACATTAGGATTGACTTCCTTTTAGAACCAGCTAATTTTCAGCTCTGGAGGTTGCCTCTTGGTTTAATCACACAGACCTGGCAACCCTAGGAACCACTTTTTAACTTTTTTGGCTTGTCCATTATTAGGCATCATCTTTCAGTCTAATAACCAGCTCCTGTAATACAACCATAATGTAGACTCAGACTCAGGACTAAAAACTGGGAAATCTGAAAAAAATCTGGCCCCCAACTTTCTGAGGTACAATAACAAATTGTTTTAAAGCCACGTCATCTGTTTACCTGCACACATACACATCTAGTGATATAAAATAATCAAATAATGTAAATAATAGTGCAAACACTGAACACAGAGAACTGAACCATAGTGGATCACACACTGTAATATCAAGCCGATTCTCCAGCCATCTGGCATCCAAATTTAGCAGCAAGCCCAGCTCGTTTTCCTCCTCTCCAAGCCCATAAGGAGGAATTTGTTCCAGGAAAAGCTGGTATCAAAATTTGGAATTTATTGAAATCTTTTTTTTCCTCTGTAATCATGCTTTGGAAATAAGATAAATATCAGAATCCATACTTATCTCCACCAAAAGAAATAGATATAGTGTATTGGATGAGAAGCTCAATATGACCAGGCAGCCAGAATTTGTCACGCCTGCCTCCTTCACTCTTGCAACTGCTTTCAGATAGTCCAAGTTCTCTTTTCTCTTAAAACTTCTTGATCTCGACTTAACTTGCCAGGTGAAACTTTCGATTTAATGCTACCAGTTTAACTTATTTTGTGATTCTTCTCCTTGGGTTTCCCTTTTGTTGTGGTGTCTCTGTCTTTCTCTGTGCAGAGTTCCTGAGAGAAGAGGTAGTTGTTGTCCTTACGGCTCAGTTCATCACTCTCTTCAATCAGACGGCGCTGGAGGTGAGAGCAGCAACCACTGAGATCCATCAGACAGAGATTCCAAACATTTCACACAATGTCACACTATTTTACTCTGGGTATCATCCAGACTGAATAAGCCTGAGCCTTACCTGCTAAGACCTAAACTTTTGAGAAAATAATCTCTTAACACTGAAGCACACAATCAGTCTCTGTTTAATATCCATTATAAATGAAGAGGCCTTTTCTCCTCTCATTAAACTGAGCTGACTGGATACTCTGGCAGTGGTTACCTGATTTATTATTTTAATATCAAAACAAAACAAGCCTTTTCATCTAGACTGATTGAAGCTTAATAAGCATTTCCTTTTTTTTTTTTTTCATCTCTGAATGAACAGTTTGTCTAAATGACTGCTGTCTTTCTAAAAATCCACAGACCATGGTGACCCCCCTGACGCAGCGCTACTTCAACTTTAGCGAGCTGGGCAACAGCCTCATGTACAGCCTGTGTGGGGTGGAGGTCATCCTGGGCTTCTTCTTTGTGCGCTGGCTGAGCAGGAAGGTGGCGGACCGCGCCGTGCTGGCAGTAGGCCTGGTCATCTGCTGCACCGCCTGTATCTGGTGCCTCATCTTCCTCTGCAACCCCCGAGGTGCTAACCTGCCTGTGAAAAACCACACCCAGACACACGTGCACACACACACATGAAGGCACACACACACACACACAAAAATGCCTCATTTTCTGAGCCAAATCCTTTCTGTGCCACCAGTGTTGGTGTGCAGAGCACAGCGGAGCCATATTGGGTTACACACTGGCTGAACTGAGTGTGCTCTGTAAATGATATCATTCAGCAGGATACCATAGAGGCAAACCGGATCCTGTATGTTCATGTTGGCCTGCGTCTGTTGCAGCTCGTCACGTTTATCGCTCTGATTACAAGTGACAGGTGCTGGAGCTGGGTAGTGCCTGAGTACATATAAAAGGATTAGAGTAATCGAATTTAGCAAAAATGCTATTTGTTAAAGCGTGGCTGTCATTTGTTTGCTATTTGTTAACCATTGTAGTTAAAACAACCAAACAAAGGCATAAAACCTAAAAGAAAGATACCTACAGAACAACTATTTTATCCTTGGGCCCACTAAGAGGCATGTTTGATTGGTGAAACTGTATTTTGATCATAAAATTATAGACTTTCAGCTCATGCAGGAACGTCCAACAATTTGAGTGGGCACAAATTCACACAGGCATGTGCATGATGCAAAGCAGCAGAGAACAAAAATCAAGTGGCTGCCAGCTTGGCAGTGGTTTCGTTTTTCGGATAGAGCTGTCTCTGGTGGTGCCAGTCCATTTGTGGGAGAAACTTAAAAACCGACGGACAATGGGCTGGGCAACTGAAGTATGATCTGCCACACTCTTTGAATGATTATCACACCCCATGAGAAATAAGAAGCTTCAAAACAGTCAAATTTATTGGCTAGTAGGTCTATCAAATATAGGTATGGGAGGGTTTATGTTGGATTACACTAAAGGTAATTGTTGAATTATGTATTCCATTTACTCTGTGATAAACTACTTTAATTTAGCGATCCTGTGATATCATCTTCCCACCCCTGCCAGGTGGTTATGGATGGGAGCTGTCGGCCTTCATCATCGGAGTGTTTCTGCAGCTGCTGGGGCTTCCCTTTGTGGCCGTGTCTCAGGTGTCTCTCTTCTCCAAAGTCACTGCTGAGAAAACACAAGGTTGGCTCATATTACCTTGGCACTGTGTGCCTGACTCAACACATTGAAACAACAGATTGTTGCTCGGCGTATGTGATGCATAGAAAAAAAAATTACACATAGCGAACTTTAAAGCCATATTGTTATGTTTATAGATGAAATAAATAACCTATTATTTTGTGATGCTTCACCAAAAGGATTCAGCCAAGGTGTCAGACGCTCAGTTGGAGGCCTGGCCACAATCTTGGGTCCCTTGTGGGCTGGAGGATTGACTAATAATTTGTACATAATGTTGGGCATGATGCTGGCACTCCTCCTTTTAATCACAGTAAGTAGAACAAGGCACTCACTATTAGTGTAGTATTACACAGATTGGCTATGTGGCTATGTTCTGTCAGGTGTTTAGGTTAGCTTAACGCAGGGTCTATCTGATGCTACCAACACATATGTACTATCACTGATGAACCTCAATGGGATGTCACAAGGGGTCGCCACAGTGGGTAGCTCTGCATGTTTGATCTGGCAGAGTTTTATACCGGATGCCCTTCCTGGCACAACCCCAAAGGGGATTGGCTCTCCTCATAATGATCACAATAAGCAGAACAAGGTAATAATTAGCATTACTGAAGTCTTTACAGTCTTAAGGGGTGTCCGCATAGGATGCGACCAGCTGCGATGTGGCGACCAGAGGCCAATGAAAGTCAATGACATTCAGCGGCTTCAAGCGACTGTGGTCAAAATATCTGCTGGCAGCACAAAGTGGGCAGGTCCCCAGTTTGAGGCGAGTGATTGAAGTGACTACCAATGAGAGTGAAGAATACTCTTCATCAACATATGAGGGAGTGGTAAATATATTAGAGGGTTACCTAGGTAACTGCAGTCTGAATGTTTTCCATTAGTGACAAAATGTCAGCAGCGATATGTGATGAACGAATCACTTCCTTTGCAGTCAACTTATTTAGGCAGTTATTTTGAAGTATTTTCTAACACTACAGTCACTCTAGGGAAAACAGTAGTTGGAGACTGTGGAATGACCAAAATTTTTGCAACCGTGTACAATGGATTTGTGATTTGTTGCCTTTGAAATGGTTGCTTTGAAGGCGAGGACCAGGTCTGCAACTACTCACAGTCAGCTGTCGTCTTCAAAGCGACTTTGGCGCATCAATTTGACGATAAAACAGTAACAAGATGGAGTCAGTCTGCTATCAGTCTGCTGTCAGTTTGCAAGTTGGCAGTTACATGCCATCTGTTTCTGATAATATGGCAATTAATGTTGATAAATCAGAAAAAAATCACAAATCTATTGCTGGCTACATAAACAGAAATTCACATTAAACAGAAATTCACATTAACTATGTACATTCTGAGTGCAGCCAGAATCTCATAGATCTGAAACAGAAATTCAGAAATTCCTCCACAAGTGGTGATGTAGTTGCTGCATTACAGCGATTTAGCTGCAAAATGACATAGGAACTCAGCAACCTTGCTTAAATATAGGCTGTATTCTGTTTTCCTATAAAGAAAATACAACCAGATGGCAACCAGTTGCGTAAAGTCCCCTACTGCAAAGAGATGCATGGTAGACGAGTAGCAGAATAACTGATTGATTGCAACGTGTTGGCAATCTGTTTGTGTTTATAAATTAGACAGTAATTATTTGCAAACCTTCGGCAATCTGTCTGAGATTGATTGCAATCAGTCTGAGTGGGACAGCGATCATTTGGAGACAGATTGCCTTCCACCTGGCAAACTGTGCAATCGCCTTGCCATTAAATTGGTTGCCACAAACTACTTATAATTGGTAACTCTGACAGCCAAAAAAAACCCAAAACAACAGCAATCTGATTTTTCCTAGTTGCAAGAAGGTTGCCATCCTACTTTTACTTGAGTGTGACTGAGCCAAAATTAATTTTCATTTCAGTTGCCTCTAGAATATAAAAACTGCGTAATCTGTTAAAAGCCCAAAATATGGTTTATATAAGCCTTTTGCCCCTTAAACTTATATTTAATACAGCCATCTGTGCTTTGGATTATCCCATAGATTTTATCTCGTGATTCTTTGGGTGGCATGTCTCTCTCTAATATAAAGTCTTTGTCATTAGGCAGACTGACTATGTGTTGATTTAAGAAAATTGCCTTCTGCCAGAGCTTAGCTTACCTTAGCTTCATGTAGTACAAAGACTGAAAACAGATGCTAACAGCTAGCAGGCTGTAAAGCTCACTGTAATATAACATGTTATATTCTACTGTTTACAAAAACAGCAGTTTGGTGATAAAATTACCAACTGCTTTGTTTTTGGCATTGTTTTTATTCTGCATGCTAAGTTAAGCCAAATTAAACTACGTGTTTGGCTGTCGCTTCATATTTACCATAGACACGAGTGTGGCTTCAGTCTTCTCATTTAATGCTTATATTTTATAAAATCTTGAACTCTTATTTTAATTTTAATGTCAGCGGAGAGCAAGAGCTGAGTTTTCTGTCCTTTTTCTACCTTCTCTATTTGAAACTATCTGAAGCTGCTGCTTAAGAAAACATTTTTTCACCCATCCAGTGTGAAAAACAGTAGCCACAGGCTGTTCTTGCCAGTAAAATCCTTAACTCAGCATGTCTTTGATAGCTTCTACTTATTACTTGGTTCTCTCTATTCTCCAAAGCCATATCACACCGTACATTTTCGCAGGTTATGACGGCACTGTCCTATGACCGCCTGACTGAGCCGCGGGCGGTGCAGAGTGCACAGAGTTCTGACAGTGGAGGATAGAGCTGCAGTCCGTCTGAAGAGCGGGAGAGGCTAAAGATGGACAGAGGGAATGCCCTTCACCTCTGAGAGAATCGATACAGGTTTACTGCAGAGGGAAGTGTATGAGTGTGGAATAAAAAATGTTCAAAACACATGCTGGACCTCAGAAGCTGCTGTAGAGGTGATCACACTGTTAAAAACGCTGTACATTTTTAATCACTGTTATCAGATTCAATTAGAATCGACCTTAGGTGTATATTTACTATCAGACTGTTAATTATATTTTACACAAGGGGGCACCATTGCTCTCATATTGAATATTCAGAGGCATAATTGGAGATGAAAGCCATTATTTTTAAACCAAACTATTTTTATTCTCCGGTGTTTGTTGAAAAAAATGAGAGAGCAGGTTTTTCCATGTGACCTTTGTAGCAAAATTTTGTTTCTTGTCTTTCTTCCTCAAAAACAAAACAAAAAAACCCCCAGAGAGAACAGATGACACAATGAGTGCAGAAGTGGAGTTGTCAACATCTGAGCAGCTCCATGTCAGTGCTGCTGATAGAAGATGAGGGTCAGACAGAGTGATTTTCACATTTGTTGTTTTTTTTTTTTACTAATGCTGGAATAAACTAGGCACTTGAATGTAACACAAACAAAAACTGCAAAGCTTTGAATGAAAGTAAACCAGCTTGTTTTGATCTGAATCCAATCCTCTATACTGGCTTGTGCGATCGAGGAGCTCTGAATTAAAACCAAATTTAAAAACCACTTACTTAATTTGTCATCTCTATCTTCTTACTATGGGGGGGATTTAAAGTTTAATTGCCTGTGTTCATAATTCAAAACACGACTAGGTGTGAGTGGTGTACAGTCAGCTGTTCTTGCCTATAGTCTCCTCTAGGATGTGCTGCATGCTACGTATCTGCAGTACGAGACGTGAATGCAACATCAAGGCATTGTAGATTCCCTTTGTAGCAATGAACATGGGTTTGGCCATTCTCTCTGTTTTTGCATAATTGCAGATAAGGCTCAGTAACCTTTCCAGTTTTCTTCACTCAGCATGTGATGTTTGGTTTTTCTAGAGCTTTTCTGCCTGAAATGGAAATTCTAATCTCTGGGACTCAAGGACATAATATATATAAGTACTTTCATGCCCTGATCAGCGCATTCAGGTACTTGACATTTTAAGGGAGATAACAGGGAGCATAGAATCAGGTCAGTCCTGAATTTACTCGGTTTGAAGTAGCTGGATTTTTCCAGCATGATTCCTGCTGTCCTGGGCTTTGAACGGAATTCCTATACAACAGCATAAATATAAATAAAAGACATTAAAATCTTTAATATTGTTAAATATTTGTGGTTTAATAAGCATAAATGAGTTAAATGCACTCTTGCTTATTTCAGTAGACTGAGCTAGCTTTAAGTATAGTCATAGTTAAGTGCTGGTCTTCATAACCTTTGGAACAGGTAAACATTTCCATGGAGTCATCATCAAATCACCAGGTGACGTGTTCTTTCCTCTTTCTGGGACAACAAGCAGGAAAAAATAAACATGACGTCTCTTTTATCTAAGTGGTTTTCTTCAGCATTTGAACCTTTATGTGATAGCATCAGAGCCGAGCTGACCAATAACAAGCAATTCAGAAATGCATCCACTCAAACCAAGGACATGTGAATAATGAACAGTCCTGCTTTTAAGACCGTCTGGACTGGCGCAGTCAACTATCTTCCACCTCAGCCTCTGCGACAGCCTATAGAGGCAGAAGCACACAACCCCTCCACAAAAGACATAAATAGAAAAGTCAGAGGCCTTGGGCTTTTATGTTAAATATACCAAAGGTGGGCACAGACGCACAAGTTCTGAAATTTTTAAAGCTTACACAGAACAACTGTTTGATGCGGGAACAAACAATTATTTTTGTGAACTATGGATGAGAGTTTGTTGCTATGGAGATGGGATTTTCTTTTTTTGTGAGGGGGAAAGAAAGAGGCCAAAAGATGAAGTAATGTTGTGTAATTGGAGAGCAGAAACCCTGGCTATTCTGGTTGTGGAACAGACGAAGGTACCATAGAGCTTTAGTGGAGGCATCTGCATGCTGTAGTACCCGATAACTATAAATGACTCAGTCTGTTTTCTATGTACAAACTGTTTTCATGCCATATCGAGCAACAATCAGTCTGCTGTGTGCGGTTATTTTAGCTGTCATGTTAAAATATCTTGCTGGATGTAGCCATTACTCCATGTTCAGAGCTTTTTCATGTTACTGCTGCTAAGCAGCGAACTGAACTGTGAACAAAGAAGTAACTGCAGTTTAATCTGTTAATGATGATATGTATATGTATATAAAGACGATGACCTGCTCTTTGATTTTATTTGCTAATACAGTGTTTTCTCTGGCTCAGAATGAGACTTTTAATCACTATGTATAGCAAAGGCAATTATCTAATAGAAATCTATATGTTTTATTTTATTTCTGACTATTTTTACATTTTTTTTTATAAATGCACTGCAGCCTTAAACTTTTCTAGACATTGCCTGATAGAGCTGCATGTGAGAATGCTAAACCATACAGAGTATTTCCAATTTCTTCTGTGTGCTATAAGTGAGAAAGGGCGACATCAGTGTCCAAGCCTGATTCTCCCAACATTGTCTTGGGTTTATGTGTGAGGATGACAATGGATTAACAGAAATGTCTGCTATGCTTTAGTCAATGAAAATCCAATTAACAATAGTGATTAAACAACAACAAAAGAAAAAAAATAAATGTTTTTTCGGTTTCATGTAAATACTACATGAAACCAAAAACTGACATACCATCCTGAGCACATCCCATCTGGTTAGTATTTTATAAGACGCTGCCTTGGAGTACCAGGTGCTCCAACTGGCTATAGCGAAAACCAAAAACTACAGCTCCTCAAATGGCCACTTGAAGCGAGGCTCCAAAACAAGACAGTGTAAAAGATCAATGTAGCTTTTGTGACATCATCCTTTGGTTTTTAAGCCTGAGGGGAAGGAGCGGGTCTGACTGTGAAACCACATGCTCATTGGCTAAAAACTTGTGATCGACAGCTCATTAGCCAATGAGCGTACGGTTTCATATCACAGATAAGGCTCCATTTTGAAAGATGGTATGACCAAGATTTATAAAATAGACTTAATTTTTTAGCTTTTCCCATAAACTTGTTTTTGCAACCACCACTATCGCCATCTGGTGTCCTTCAGATAGAATGCAGGTTTAAGTCACTTCCGCATTGGCTTCATATTTTCAGCCCAGAAGCTGCCTCCATCTTTTATACTGTCTAGTTTCAGTTTCTGTGGCTAATTTCCCACTTTCATGACAACTGTTTGATGCTGAATTTATTTTTCTGTAACTTACTTGTTTAAACTGCCTTAACCTGGAAATACACTGTTTGTGGTGTTGGTTCTTTCTGTATATGTAATGTATTAACAAACTTTGGTGAGTGAAATTCTAGCATTTTATTTTTACGTTACTTTAGCAGGTATCTGTATATGTGTGATGCACACATGCAGTCTATGGAAGCAGCTTGCTAACCAACCTTACTGGAGTTTGCTGATAACTTAGCACATCCCCTTCTTGGCCACTTCTGATAGCATTGATGATAAAGCTAAAGTCTGGGGTTTAAATATGTCTATCTTTAATATACAGTCTATGGATTTTATGGATCTAAAAGTTCCTCCTTTGGGCTCCTTTAGTAATGTGAAATCACAGAAGGAAGACAAAATATGTAACAAATGTATTACATTAACGATATCTTCTATCACCTTTCAAATGCACATATTTTCATATGCATAAATGTAAATTTTGTGGTGTTTTCATACTTTAATTTATTTGGTTTAGGGTGCTTTTTTTAATTAACACATTAGTCAAAATAAGATGACTTTTTTTTCTCACCATAGAAAATTCAAATGCAGCAGAGATTTGATCAAATACATCCACTCCACTTTTATCAAGGGGAAATGTACAAACGGCTGTTTTTAGCATTGACCAGCTTTGAAGTCAAATTGACACTGTCATCTGACAAAGATAAAGGTACCTGCTCCCGAAGCGAAAAACCTGCATTTGACTGGAGACAATATGTAACAATTATGTTAGCAGCAACAGGGAGGCAAAGAGTGGCTCTCCTCTTCCTGATGGTATTACGGCTCCACTGAAGATGGTCATTAATAGGTCGTAGATGATAAATGAGTTATTAGCTGAGGGGGGGGGGGAGTCAGGAATCAGGCCAGATATATTCATTCCACGACTCTCTTTTTTTTCTCAGTTGCCATCCATATTTTGTGCAGAAAGATTTGTCCTCGCAAATCATTTATTAATAGGTTTAATTTTACAGGAATGTATATATCCAGGATGTAATTCTGTTTCCTTGGAGGAGACTATCCATCAAAAAATCTTTTAAATAGATGTCAGTGGTTGGTCTCCTGCCAGGTTGGCCAAAGATTTACAGTTTCACGCACATTATTGTTACCGGCTTAAGAATCTAACTTCTGGATGTCATTGTGAGGGTGTGGCTCCTGTCCAATAATGTGTGTATGTGTGTGTGTGTGTGTGTGGGGGGGGACTGTTTCATGCACACACACACACACACACACACACACACACACACAGGACTAAAGGAGGGACATTTCTGGACCAATTATGCAAAAGTTTTCTTTATCTAATTCTCGGCATTGTGAGTGTGTGTGCAGGCATAATTAGATGAGAGAATCTACACCTTATAGCAATATCGAGATGGGCGACTAATGAGCTGACAGGGGAGTGGGAGAAGAGAGGAGAGGGGACAGCGTGTGCTGCTTGTGGCTCAGTATCGATGAATACAAATCACAATTCCTCATGTCTCTTTTCTCATAAGCAGCTTTAGACTCCAAAACAGGACTAGCTGGCGGGAAGGCAAATGATTTGATTTATTAGAGGCTACAGTCACTCAGGTAAGCCCCCCACCACCCCCACCCTTCCTCCGTCGCTGTTTTTTTCTTTTTTTTTTTTTATTTTTCCCGGCGG
>VUQS01002410.1:0-12029 GCA_015108495.1 Heterochromis multidens | reverse complement strand
CACACTGTACAGCTCCAGTTCCAGGTGAGAGCAAGTCAAAAGGATGTTACCTGTTAATGGCCAGTAGCAGCTTTGTATTCAATTTGAACATTGCTATAAATTGATATGGATCAGTTTATGCCTTTTTTATTAGGTTGTAAATTCGGTTTCACTGTTACATTTAACTTTTGGGTGACAGTGCAAAGACTGAGAAGGATAGAGGGAGAGAACAGGATGAAGACAGCAATGAGAGAGAGCAAAAAGAAACTGGTAAGAGTGGACATGTAGTCCAAGTCAACAAAAAATTATAAAGCCAAGGTAGCTTTTGTTTGACCACATTCATTGATGACTTCACATAGCTAAGCAGTTGTTTTTATCAATGTGGATCCCCAACCTGCTTTTATAGTAATTATAATATACAGTGCAAAGAACAGGCAAGGAGGATGGGGAGAGGGAGGACAGAGATTGCTCACTTGATTCTTCCTGCTCTTGTACAATGTGCAGATAATGAAGTTAAGTGGAAAAACAATTTTCCCAAAATAAATTTCCATGCATTTCATGGCTGCTGTGTGCTTTCCAGTAGCACACTTAAAAAATGTCAGTGACATATTGATCTGAATAGTAGCATTTTACAAGATTCATATCACTCTAAACATGCTTGAACAGGATGGCTGCCACTACATTGATGTGACAGACTACAAATCTTTTCTCTACTCTTGGAATTGGGGTACATGATGCTCTGTGGTGAATTTGCACGATAAAGGGAGGGTCTGTATGAATTCAAAATCTTTAACGTAAAAGCAACTCTCGTACCAGTTTGCTTCTCGTTCAGGTTTCTAGAGTGGCAGGGTGATTTTTTTCTCTTCTCCAGTTTCTTTATTGAATAATGCTACTTTAAGTGCTTGATGATTTGGTGGACTCTGTCTACTGCATGTAGACTGCAATAGACTGAAACAATGTTGTGCATGTTTCTCCTTATCTACTTTGTCACAAATTGTTCTTTAGCTTACTTTGGAAAATTCTTGACTGAGCCTTTGCCTCAGGTTTAATACTAAAGGGTCCACCCTAAAACTGGTGAAAATGGTTGACTACATTTGCAAACAGCATATTCCATTATTATAATTACAGGGCACTGTACACATTACGTTTAAGGTTGGGGGCTGAGTCCCCCTAAAAGTTTGATCCTAGAATTGCCTCTGCTTTATATTTAGAATTACGTATGTTTGTCCAAATATATTTGAGCCTATGAAAATGGGGGATTGTGTATAAAAATGACTGTAATTTCTACAGTTAATCCAAAGTTTTTGAAAATCCCTTGCATTAAAGCTGAAAGCTGCATTTCAGTCACATTTATTTGATTTAAAATCCATTGTGGTGGTTTAGAGACAAAGCTAAAAAAAAAATTGTCTAAAAAATTGTGGATTTAACTGTAAATAAAATAGAGATTGTTTTTGATTTTTACTGCTTGCTTAAAAAAAAAAAACTTGCATGACTGAACATGAGTCACTATTTTGGAAACAGTTCACTGGAATTATTTTCTGCTGAAAAGAAGAAAGCTGTGGCAGGTTGGTTGTTCAGTCTTGATGCTTTTATGCAACACAATACTCGTTTCCAAGAAGGAAGTGGATCAGTGGTTGATTTCATGTAATTATCTGTTCTGTGGAAGCCACACTGCCAAGTAAATCAACAGACAACATAAAAATAGAAAAAAAAAAATTTTTTTTTTTAGGTGCAACAGAATCTCACTTAACCAGTACATTTATGTATGCATCATCAATGGAGCCACCCCAGTACAATAATATGAAGAAATATTTGTACATGATGTGTATGTATGTGTACATGTATCGATGTAATGAGAAGGTTGTGGATAAATGGATTTTAATATAACCACAATGACAACCATGATGTCAACAGTGATGTTGGTAAACAATACAGTAATAATATTACTGGCAATGGTGGGTTGATGTGAATGGATGTGTGTATTTGTGCATTTTTCTTCAAGTGCATGTGTGCATGACTGGGCCTGGGTCTGGGGCTTGCTGTGCCTTGGCCCCTGTGGGACATGGTCGTGGAGGGTGGGTGGTTGCCCTTCCCTACCGCTCCCCACAGGGCGTGTGGCCGGGTGTTTTGGCATGGTTGCTGACCTGCTCCCTTGGGGGTTGTGGTCCCGGGTGGCCCTGGCCTCTTTGGCACGTGGCAGGGGCTTTGCCGGGTCCTGGGAAGTACTCAATCACCAGGGGCCCTGGAGCCCCGTCCTCGGCTTGTGCTGGTTTGACCATTGCAACTGGTTCTCTAGGGGTTCCTGCCCTTTGGCTGTGGGTGCTCCGTCTGGGGCCTCACTCTTCCTTCTGTGGGGGTGGGGACGTGATTGTGATCGAGATGTGTGGTCTTTGGTCTTCAGTACTCTTGGGGGACTTTGGATGGTCCGGGTCTGCTGGACCTTTCTCTGTCTGCCCCTGGTTTCCTGGGACTGTTGTTGTAGCTTCTCACCCTCATTATCAAGTACACAGACACAGAAGCAAGATTGTATGTTTATCTGCTTTTGTTTTTGTCTTTCAGGTGTGTTTTTTTTTTTTGTTTGTTTTTTTTTGTTTTGTGTGTTTTTTTTTTTTTTTTTTTTTTTTTTTTTTTTTTTTTTTTGCATAAAGGCTTAGCCACAGCGAAAAGTCAGGGAGTCAGCCAAAAAACAGGCTGATAATCACCCAGCAGCAGCAGCAGATGTCGATCGTAGTTTGACTGTGGTGGTGAAATTTTAAAATTGCTTTATAGTAAATAGAGTGGTGGAGGTCATAGTCACAGTAAAGTAAAATTCTAAATTTTACCAAAGTAAAAGTGGATTCAAAGTGTATTATATTATTACATTACTTTTACTGTTGTGTGCGGTATTGTAATGCTGTGTGTTGGGAGGCTAATTTTAGGTTATGTTTGCTTGGGTCTATAAATAACTATAGATTATGTGTGTAAAATCTACAAATAAGAAGTAACAGGTAACTGCAACTGTCTGATAAATGTAGTGGATTGAAAAGTACAATATTGTCTTCAGTAATATAGAGAGGTTGAAGTACTAAAGGTGCCCTGTGTTCCTGGAAAGTCCACTTTACAGCAGAAATAAGCATGTTTACAGGCTTAACAGTTTGGCTGCCTGTAGACAGGGATGGGGGTGATTTATATATAATGCGTGGAGCCATGTATGGAAACTAGACTGTAGTTTTCACCACTACTGGCACTACTTTGAGATGCATGATGTATTTTTGATTCAAGTAAAGTACAAGAAACCCAACACTGTATTTACAGGTAGTGTAGAATAGTTAATAGTTACTTTCCATCACTGAAAGTACGAGGTTGTGCACACCCTCACATTCACTGCCTTTTATTCTGAGGAGCTCTGATTGGCTGAACAGCTGAGAGACAGTTAAGTAAAGACATTACCCAGATTTTTTAGAGCTTTCAGAAACCGATCAGCTGAATATACTGCAATTCATATGAATTTTCAGCCATACAGTATCACAGCATAGGAGTGTTTTGTTAACCGTTTGGATAAAAAGCAAACTAAGGCGTTTAAACGGTGGCTAGATGGACATCAATCACTGCCTTGAAAATTTAAATAAAAAAACTGAATCTGCTGCTGGGTGATTTCAAGACTACTACCTGGAGTGCTCAGATGTTATTTGTGGCAGCCATGCTGTTATTGGCTTGAAAATAATCCCTTGCACCTGTTTGTATTTGCTTGTCTGGTCCTAGCAGATGTCTTTGCACATAGAGATCAGGAGCCACTGCATTTACAACAGTTTTTCACATGATGGTAGATCCGGGCCTTGACCCCACATTCACTTTAGTGTCTTTTGATCCAGTTCTGATCTTTGCCAAGCCAGTTTTAGTACTACAAATTGGGTCATGCATGACAGGACCCTCGATGACTTCTCTATCAAGTATTCTTGTCCTCTAATGTCTTTAAATTTAGCCAGACTTCTGACAGGATTTAGATAAAAATATCATTTTTTTCCCACAAGATATTTTTTCCAAAAGTGAATGAGAGCAGACATGTGAAACGCCAGTATGACATATCAATAAAGAAGCATCTGTGCCGTTTGCTTGTAATACAGAATTGTTAAAGTTGAGGTTTGCTTTTTTCAAATGCTTCCACAGATGCTCGGTATGATCTTGAAGTGCTTCCAGTCAAGTAAGATGCCGTCAAATGATGTGAAATTAAACAACAAACAAAATCATCAAACAGTAACTAATTTTGTGAACTATTAGCGCATCCTTTGCAGACCACACTATTTAGGAACCCGTAAAACTGCTGTGCTATGATCATTGGATACTTGCAGTGTTACGTACAGTGTTATCAGTGTACTCGATTAGCACAAGGCGTGCAACAGTCAGTATATTGCCAACATATTTTTAAACATATACATCACTTATTTGATTGATGGGAAGTTCTTTGTCCCTTTTTTGTATCTTGTATTGCCAATGTTTGTCAAGTCTGAATTTATGCACTTATGTATGCTTCTGTATGGGGAATGTAGCTTCTGAAAAGCTTTCAGTGTTATGAATATGTTCTTCTGCGCTTTCTGACCTTCTGTCGAGATTCCCCTGATGTGTCGCTGAACACGATGATTCACTGTGGCAGAACATTTCGGTGTTATCATGCTCTAAGATTTGATTCAAGAGTCAGACTTTTGACAACAGTAGCAAGATATGTAGCTCTGTAGGGTTTTATAAGTTTGACAGGTAAGCAGAGTTTTGCATGTTTATTACATTCTAGATCCCCCTACTGACACTTAAACATGTATAAAATGTTTTGAATAATTACTTGCATTTGATTTGATTTTTTTCATTTAAAAAGGGCAATTTCCTACTTAAAGATTAAATCCAGAATCTATGAACATATTTTTTGTTCTAAAGTCGATTCTCAGTGTGTGTGCACAGGAGATTTCAAGTTTGTATTGCTGCATAATTGGCTTCCAAACTTGTTTTGATGTCAAAATCTGTACTCTTGTTACACTCAGATCAAAGGTAGCCTCATAGAAACTTCCCCCCTCCTTCAACAGATGAATGTGAAAACAGCTTTCAGCTGTCAAACACTGCACAGTCATACTCTGCTTAGTGAAGCTCTACCATCCCCGGGTAGTACCAGTAGAAAGAACATATTTTGATTTCTTTTGAAGAAAGTGAAAGACAGGAGCTCATAAGTGGTGTTATGTGTGATTCATGAGGACTTGCTGCATGCATGATTAAATCCAGAAATCAGTTTTCCACAGTGATTCATTCTTTTATGTCTTTTTCTGTAATCATTTGATCTGGTTGCAGAGTTAACGGGATATTTTTAAAAATGCTTTTTTTGACATAATATTTGTAAAATGCTTTTTTCTCCGTCTGCCTGGTGTTCCACCCTGCAGTGCCTTGTTGCACTCGTCATTTTAGATGTCAGGAACATTTGCATCTTAGATGTGGAAATTCATCGTGCAGGCCATGTGAAAGATGCACTTGAATTTCAAGGATTGCTGTGGTTCAGCTCTGAAAGGACTTTCCGGTCAGGGAATGTGAAAAGATGCTCCCCGAGAACTTAGAAAATATTTTTAAAGGAGCACAGTTGTGAAAACGCACAACAGAAGCGAGTCGGCCTCCCTTCCTGCCTTCTCATGGACACGTTTGTCAAATCTACATAAACAAACCCTGCTGCCCTTCTGGTATGTGTCGTTTATCTCTACACTGTGGTCCAGCCTGGCACAGACACTGTCCATTTTCATAGATTTCTACTTCGTCCCATCTGCAGCGCACTATATTCTATATTTGATGCCTGTTGGAAACGTGTACTTTTCAGTTGTGACTGACTGAAATGAGTGAATGTTTATCTACAGTATACCTACTGTTGTGCATCTCTGCTGTACCCAAGCATGGTGGGGACCTGGAGAAGCAGATTCAAGCTCAACATTGATTGACGACCTCAAACGCTGCTTTCAAAAGAAGACCCAAACAGAAAACAGCTGTTCCTCTGAGACCTGTAGTATTTACTTTAGGTGATCATTGCATCATTAAAACAACACTGTTGTACTTGGAGGAAAGAACTTTTGTGGAACTCTTTATACCCTACAGTACAATATATTACTACTGTTGAGGTCAGTGTTGTAGTTTCGTTTTCAATTACTGGTATTTATTTGCATGATATTTTGAACAGATTTGTGTACATAGTCTGACTGATATTTTACATTCCTGTCTGCATCTGGCTCTTCAGCTCTGTCAGGGAGGTGGCACGATTGTGCCCCACCGTGGATATTTTGGGTAAAGTGGAGGTCGCTGAGCTCTTTGCTGCCTGTAAAGGAATGAAGCTGAAAGTTTGACTTCAGTGAAGCCTACAGTGACTTAGTGTTCGTAGTTTAAGCCTTTTGCAGTAAGTAAAAGCACAGAGAGGTTAAGAGTTATGAGCAACATACTGCCTGATTGAACTTTATTCATTTATTCAGCAAAAAGTGATGTAAAAACACTGGAAATGACTCATGCATTTAATGGCTGTGTAACAAATAAGGCTGTGGCATGTGTGGGGACGCCCCTTTATTAATAGGCTTTGTTTATGAACTATGTTTAAGTGTTTCTTTTTTAATTTATTTAAATGTAAATTCATTTGTTACTTTGTTTATTTATTTAGGTATTGTGAATGATATTTGTGTTGATCAGAAAGGAATTGAATGCATTTAAAGGTTGCGCAGGCACAAGATACAGTTTAAGAAAAGGAGCAAAATAGACCGAAGTTATCTATATATTCTGTACGTCTGTGTCCTTTAATTTACTGAGCATAACTTGCTTTTCATTTTGCTGATGTTGTCGTTTACTTGGGACAGTTTTCTCTTTGTGCCAGTCTCCTATGCCACCTCATTTTTGTACAGACAATGTGAAGCAGTCAGCAGAAGATGAAGGCTAACTTTGTAAAGATTTTGTCAGTCACATTACAAAATGGATATTTAAATGTTTATATCTTTGGTGATTAAATGCTATTGATATTTTTCACTTCAGCTCTGAATGGTTACTTTTTCTTCACTCATTTATTATTTTCATACAGTGGCCCTCACATGTCAGCACACCGTCAGAACATTTTATACACCACAAAGGTCTTCAAATGGCAACTTCTTTAAATCCCATTGCAAAGATTTTTTTCTTAAAGTTGTAAAATGTTATTAAAAACAGAATGCAGTGATTTGCACATCATTTAAATCCTGTGCTTAATTCAAAGTAGTGCAAAAACAACATATCCATAGTTAAAACTGAAAAATGTATGCTTATTTTGAATGTGAATCCAGCATGTTGGGGGAAAAAAAGGGACAGGGAAATATTTACCACTGTGTTCTATTATGTCTTCTTTTAAGAACATTGCTGGGAACTGAGGAGACTGATTGCTGTAGTTTTGAAGGCAAAATATTTTCCCACTTGTGCTTGATGCAGAAGCAGTAAGACACCTCCTGTCATATACATTTTGTTTTATAATACATGCAGGTATGTTCCTAATACAGACGTGTTAAGTATGATGGAAGCATTGTTTAGCATCAATGGTGCTTTCACTGATGTGCAAGTTAGCCATGTTATGTGCCCTAATACCCCTGTCTCATCTTTTTAGAGACATGTTGCTGGTATCAAATTTCAAAAGGACAGATATAGATGGAGAAAGTGGAAAAACAAAGTACACCCTCTTTCATTTCTAAGGTATAAAAGGTCCTCACCAGGTTCTACAATATTTAAATTCCTCCTCAGATGAACAATAACACATGACATGTTGTCAAATAATGACACCATATCATTATTTATTTAATAAAACCTAATCCACAATTTAGAAGCAGTGTGTGAAAATCGATCCAGTAGCTTCTGGAACAAACTTTAGCAGGAATAACTTGGAGTAATGGTTTTCTGTCTGACTTTATTAGTCTCAGGAATTTTGGTCCACACCTCTTTACAGCTCCTCTTTGCTTAACCTCATTGAGGTTTACACACATTCATTTGTACTCACTGCAGAGTGATGGACTTCAGATTGCTTCTCTACAACTGCTTCTCTAAGATTATTGCTGATGTCTTTCATCCTTGTGTTAACACACACCTTAGTGCTTCAGACCTGCAAAGTGCCAAAATTCCTGATTTTATAGGTGCTCACACTTCCAAGTGCTGCTAATAATCAAGTGCATTTGATTAGCAGCGCCTGGCTGCTACTTACTGTATTCCTATGGAATCAGTGAGAGTGTACTTAGTTTTTCACGCACTGCTTTTGAATTTTGGCTTAGATTTTGTTAAATAAATAATGACATGGTGTAATATATCATGTGTTATCATTCATCTGAGGTTGTATTTAAATAATTTTAGACTCTAGTAAGGACCAGATGATTTTTTATGATGTCCTGATAATGGAAAACCTTAGAATCAAAAGAAGGTGTTTTCTTTTTTGTTTGTTTCACAATTTTTTCACAATATGTATGTAGGTTGGTACTTCTCAGGAAGGTAACTACTTTGCATCTGGGCACTATACCATGTTTTTTATACTATAGATTGTAGTGATGCTACTTCATAATAACTTCAGTCAAGCAGTTCCTCTGTTATCTGATGCAGATAAAGTTCTGTCAGTTGTTTAGGATCACACCAAGAATTTTCAGGGGACTGGATGAGAACCAGAAAAGAAATCCAGGAGTCAAAAAGCTTTAAAACTAATCATGGTCATTTGTGCTAATGTCATTTAGAGAGGATATCAACCAGTAGGCTGAGGTCATCAGTGGAAAGGTGATCTGTCACTGACACTAAAAACTCTGGATAGAGGTTGTTGGATGTTTTGGCTTCTACTGTATGATTGAGTAAATCAACAATCCTACCCAGCAACTCTTAGCCTTGTTTGGAAAAGTGATACCTTCTATCCACCTGGCATTGTGCCTTGTTATGTGGCTTAAGGAGAAATACACTATCCAAATTAGGTATGATGTCAGTGCATCTGTGTTTGGCAAAGGAGTTTGAATTATTGTCAATTTAAAACATCATGTTGGATTTATCCAGCAGAGCTCATGAGCTTGTTGGGCATAAGTTGAACTTAACAGACACAGAACAGATGAAGCGTTCGGGGGAGACGAGGACTGATGTAGGTTTGCTGAAGAAATGGACTTCATTCGGGTAAAACTGCTTCTAATTACAATTAATGGAAGATGACAACTATAAATTGTTTTAGTGTTGAAGAGTCTGCACTTTTTTTCAATTTGTCTTAGAAATAAGATGTTTGTATATCAACACTTGTTGCATTTGAAGTTACTCGCTGAAGGCATGTATCCTCTTTATGAAATAATGTGTACATGGTTGTTTTTAAAGTGTTTTATTTGTGGTCAGAAATACTGTGATATTGATGGGCTAATGACTTAAACTAGATATTGTGTGCTATGCTGACAGAGAGCTGTTCAGTGCTTGGTGTGGTGTCTTCTTGGTGAATGCAATACTTCACTAACATAGATAGAGTTAACTTGGAATGGTTTTGGAGTAGAGTTCAAGCTTGAAAAGATTTTAAAGTTATGTAGAGAAAAATATTACTGCAGCACACCATGCTCGGTTGTGTCTATTGATATTTAAGAATAAGAATAAAAAAGGGAAACAAAGTATAAGGGAAATAAGACTCATACAATACCAGACTGCTCCCTGTGTGTAGTTAAAAGAGACCTCTAACAATATTGTAGGAGTATAAAGAATCTCACATGGTGCCATATATTCAGAAACAAACAGGTGCACTGAGACAAGTGTGGGGAGGAGGCAGCTGTCAAGTTATATTAATGACAATGCTCCCTAAAGAGGAAGCACATGTTGGATTGTTGCCTTGCCCCAGAGGATTTGGCTAAATAATTTTCATTCTTTGATGTTACAAGAGTAGCAATGCACCACACTCCATCTTAAATGATTCATATCTAAAGAAACTGTACCTTTAGACTCAGCATGTGTCTGCTGACATATTAGAATAATGTTTTTCACTCCTGTGCAGGATAAACATGTCGGCATAGGCAGCATGCTCAGTGAGAAGAAGCCTGTGCAGGTATAATACAAACAGTGATGATGCATTTCATTATTGTAAGTTATTACAATTTTACCCATCTCAGCCTTGCCTCTCTAACTTCGTTTCTAAACCGCTCAACCTGAGCTGTCCCTCTGATGTACTCATTTCTATTCTTGTCCATTCTGGTCACTCCCAATGAAAATCTTAATACCTCCTGCTCCGCCTTCTGACCTCTGGTCAATGCTGCCCACTCCAAACCATACATCATAGCAGGTCTCACTACCACTTTGTAAACCTTCCTTTTTACTCTTGCTGCGATCCTTCTGTCACAAAACAACCCTGACACTCATCTCCACCCACTCCACCCTGCCTCCACTCTCTTCTTCACCTCTCTTGTGCACTGTACATTGCTTTGGATGGTTGACCCCAGGTATTTTATGTATTTTGTCTTACTTCTACAGTCTGAGAAACAAGACACCAAAATTCAATATAATAAAAACACAGGCTGTGAAGACACTCAGATTGGAAGGATTTTATTTTTGTTGTGGAACGTTTAAAGACAACAGACTGGCCAAATCAACAACATTTAATGAGAGCATTTCAATGAAAAATCATATTTTATGAATATCATTTAGGTCTCTCATAGAGGTTGCAGCTTATTCTTCAGCTTCCTTTCCCTGAAATGGACAGGAAAAAAAACACAGAGTGAGTCCACTTTTGTCCTATGAGAGGAAAACTTTGTCCCTGTGAAGACGGAGACAATATTTTGTCTTTAAAAGGAACTTATTGTGATAATTTCCAATGCTGTGTTTTAATTTTGCATAATTAAAGATGATATTTATCTTATGCTGGACCTTGGTGCATCCCCACAGTTTATTCTTTGTCTGAAACAAACCATTTTAGCTCTCGTCCCCCTGCCTGTAAGCTGGCTTTCTTCTGATTGGCTGCCCCTCACAAACAGAAGATTTGAACACCAGGTGGGTGGGGCTTACAGGGAGAGCTGTGTACCTGAGATAACTATATGAGGTATTAAGTATATTTGCTTTCTTTGACATCATAAAGATTCAAGAGTAGAACAAGCTCTTTGAAACTGAGAGTTTAGAGAATCTGTGTGTGTGTGTGTGTTTGTTTATATATGCATTTATCTGTGTCAGAAAATAAGCTAAAGGATAATAGGTCCAAATCAAGCTTTCACTTGAATCATTTGAAATAGCTTAATGATGGATGAAAACAATTATGACTGCATGAATTTTATGCATTACTTACTTTTCCGATTTCACGACTCTTTGCCCTCAGCTTGTTGACCTGGGACTCAGCGATGTCAGCGCGCTCCTGAGCTTCCTCCAGCTCGTGCTGAACCTTCCTCAGCCTCGAAATGTGAGTATTGGCTTGCTCCTCCTTTGAGGAAATTCAGCAATGGAGTTAACACCCATAAAGACTGAAGATACAGAGACTAAATGACTGTTGTCATAAACAGCAAAGTACTGTCGTTACTGTCAAACATTTTAACTTACAGCCTCCTCAGCCTGTCTCTTGTAGGCTTTCACTTTCAGCTGCAGTTTGTCCACCAGATCCTGAAGTCTGCTGATATTCTTCTTGTCCTCCTCAGTCTGTAGTTCACATAAATTCACGGCAAATTTAATCATATGGACTTCTCCAGGATACCTGTATCGTCCAAATGGAAGAAAAGAAGCTTCCTACCTGATAGGTAAGCTCCTTCACTCTTCTCTCATATTTGCGAACACCTTTGACAGCTTCAGCTCCTCGTCTTTGCTCAGATTCAACTTCAGATTCAAGCTCACGTACCTGAAATATTAACAATGTATGACATTGATGAGAGTTCAAAAACAGATACTGTAAAAGGAAGTTGAGATCATGCTAGTGAAAAACAATCTTTACCCTAGCCTCCAGTTTCTGGAGCTGCTTCTTGCCACCTTTCATTGCCAGATTCTCAGCTTCATCAAGGCGGTGCTGCAGGTCCTTCACTGTCACCTCCAGGTTCTTCTTCATCCTCTCCAAATGAGCACTGGTGTCCTGCTCTTTCTTCAGCTCT
>VUQS01002408.1:11786-26743 GCA_015108495.1 Heterochromis multidens | reverse complement strand
TACTTCAATAAAGTTTAAAAAAAAAAAACATAAAAGGTTCCCTAAATAATTGAAAAGCCTGTTGGTCTGAGTACAAAGACAAATAATTATGGATCTGACTAACTGCAAATGCAGTTAAAAGACAAAGTTTACAAGTTAGAATACAATGCTACAATCTAATCTAAACAATTTATGCATCAATGTTGTAACTTTTATACTTTCTGTGTCAGCTTGTTGGCAAGTGGAAACATTTGTCTTCATACCAGTAGTGAGGAAGTCCAAAAGCAAATAGAAAGAGCAGCTGTACTTTTTCTTTTCCTCCTTTCACTGCTCTGTGCAGATAAGCAGGTATGTGAATAGTTCCTGATGTGCTCCCCTGATTTGTTTAGCTTAATAAAACCCACACCATCACCACTGCCATTTTGTTCTGCCAAGTGACCACATTGCTCTCTTTTTTTTAAAAGATAATAAAATCTTAGCAGTCATTTAAAAGTATTCAAAGCAAATTCTCTTAAAATGCAATGGTTTGAGGTTTTATGAAAATTACTTATAAAGACATTTTTCTGCAAGGGATCCAGCCTTCAAAAGCAAACCATATCTACCACATGAGTACCAATAAAACAAATCTGGAATGTAATTCAATCCAATTCAAAACACCTACACTGGCAGCTCATTCCTCATAGCTGAATCAGCACTTTTTACCAAACAGGAAGCTTTAGAGAGGTGCAGGGCTGCGGGGTGTATGGGATTGTACAACATGGTACTGGTTTTCCATATACAGTGTTCCCCTTTTTATTACAGAATAGAAATTAATTATCTCTTAATGAGTAGTTCACTTCCAGTGCCCCTTCCTTCCTCTCTTCAATCACTTTGTTTCATTCCTGCAGCTCCTGCAAAGAAAATCTCTTCACTGAGCAGGTGTGTCCTCCATGTGAGGCAACCAGTTTATTGATTCCTGAAAGCAGATCTTTCACCTGAGGATAGATCAAAGGATTCTGGGATTTTGTAATGTTCAGTTCATAATAACAGCTCCCGCACTTCCGGATAAGATCCTGCAGGGTTGAATGAGCTCCAGCAACATAGTTGTTGATTTTCTGAGGCCTGTACTTGTTGCTGTCAAATTGAACAAACAACATGATGGCATGCTCTGCAAACTGTCGTCCAAAGATCTTCTGGAGCTGTCCGAGCATCTCGCACTCTCCATGGGTGAAGCGTCCCACCTGGAGCACCAGTAGGAAGACATGTGGTCCAGGTAAGGCCAGAGCCAGGCAGTCCTTCACCAGATCTACATTCTCCACCCCGTCTTCATCCCACAGCTCAGGGGTGTCAACGAGGATGAGCTGCCTCCCTGCTGTGAACACCTCCTTTCTCTCACAAGATACAGTTGGTGGGGCTGGTTCATGAGTGGATCCATTAACTGAATACTGGCTACCTGCTCTCTCTAAGATTAGATTTAGACCAGAAGACTTACCGCTGCCAGAGAGACCCAGCAAGATGACAGACATCTTATTCTTTTCATCATCTGAAAGCCAAAAAAAATTAAAGGAAACTGACGGTTAAAAAACACCTACACAAAGATTAGAACATAAAAAGCTTATGAAAATGTTGAAAATATGATTGCACACTAGGTCCTGAGCTTTATCTTGCAGTATTAGAATATCTGTAACTCTTGGTGGGCCATTTTCCCTGTTGGGGTTTAAAGCATATGTATTTTTAACCATGTTCTTCTGGTTTTACATGTGTAAAACTGAATATTATACCCTGCAGATTAACACAAATGCACATATAAAAGTGTAACGCTGTCACCCCCTAGGGGAGATTCATATCACTTTTTCCCCTTTCCAATAGATGCTGCACCATGTATTCGTCACTCTTTGAAGTACAGGAAATTTATAGGTCTATATTTTTATTTCTGTTGACAAATTTTTAGTTTATAACACCAGAAGAAATGGAGATAGCTCTTACCATCAAGGGCACTGATCCGAAGCTGCAACATGGCCCTGTGGCTTCTTACAGCCTCCTCAAGGCTCTCTCTTTTTGCCTTATACTGCCTTTTTTCAGCTGCTTCCTTCTTTCTCTCCTCAGCATGCTTTGCTTTCAGCTCCTCCAACTCTTTGGCTCTCCTCTCCTCTTCTTGTTGAAGTAGCTGCTTGAAAGCTTGCTCCTTCTCTTCTGCCTCATGCACTTTCTGTTTAAGCATGTTCATGGCTGAGTCCTCTGTGCTCCTTTTCATGAATTCGCTCAGCATGGTTTCAGTGTAACCCATCACGCCATTTTCAGTCATCATATAGTCAACCATCTCAAGCAGGGCACGCAGCCCACCACTTGCAGCAGAGGACCTAACCCGGCAGTACCTGCCGTCACATACGTTTATCAACTCTAGCAGGTTGTCATCTAATGTGTCAACAACCTTTCCATCTTCCACAGAGAGGATGATCAAGTATTTTAAAGCCTCAGCTCCAAAGTGGACCTACATGGCTGTTCTAAGGTCCTTGTCAGCTCAAGATAACACCTGAAACTAGATTCTCACACTCTGAAACAAGCATTATAAAGGCAAAAAAGGATGCTTCCGGATTACAACATTACGTGGCACTACAAGTTTTGTTGTCAAGGAAGTGGATTCCACAATTCACACCTGCATGAACATGCATCTTCCTCGTGCTTCACTTTAGGTTTTAGGTTAAGTTTGTGCACAAAGCAGTTATCCATGCTAAACTGTAAAATACTCAATTCTCTATTTCACAACATTCAATGAAGACTTGACCAAAACATAACAACAGGCCTAAGATAACACACTTCTTTCTAGGAATTGAGCCCCCATAATGTCAGTGTGTGATCAGTTTCTGTCACAGTGCTAGTATATTTTTAAAAAGTCATGTCCAAGGTGAACATTTTAAATAGAACCATTATGGGAATTTGCAAACACATTATCAGCTGGTCTGATCCCGTTTCCTTTTCCTATCTTAATCATTTACTGCCCTCTGCACCATGGAGCCAGTCTGCAAGACATCCTGTGATTGTTTCTTATCTGGATTATAGCTGAATCAGCTACACTGTAGACCATAAAGAAACATAAGTGTACTTTAGTGTCACGACATGCCAAATAAAATCTGGGTCAACAGCCTGTGAACGCTTCAACTCTGATGCATTAAAAGTAATAATAAGAGCTCCACGAGGGGATCCCAAATTTCCACACAAACACACTACATTATAATAAAAAAGACTGCAGTATGCAGCAGTTCTCCCCCGTACGTGATTACCGAGGGATTGCAGCATCATTTGCAGCTGCGTGCAACTGCCAGTTGCTATCAAAACGGCCCAAAACAAGGAGGTACTACGGGGTGAAATGGGGGACATCGTCTGTTGAAATCCGAGAAATGTATTTTTTTTTATAATGAATTAATGTGTCAGATACGAGGCACGATACTATACAAATGCTCAAAGTGTCAAATCATAATTCTATATTGTCAGGATTGCCCGGAAGTATTGATATGCTGTTCTAGAGACCCCCATTTGTGGAATCGTTCGCTCCGTTGCCATGCTATCTTTTGTAGACACTCTCCAGGGTGATGGAGAAGAAAATGTAGTTACTCGGCCTGAAAAGAAAAATACACAGCGCTTATTTGGTTTTGTGTAAACCATGACAACACTTACAATGGCCGGTATAAGGAAAGTTAACGGGAAATTCTCTGGAATAAACCCAGTTGTGAGGTAATGTTTATATCGAGTTGTGTTTACAGAAAATGCTTCACCGTAGCTGTCAAGCTAATGTAGCTAACCTTAGACCGAACCACTGTCCGTTATTAGTCGACGTTCCAACGCCAGTTATCATTAATAATTTTAACAGAATGGTTTACAATAATGCTTACTTTATCAGAGTGTCAGCCCAGCTGTAGCTTACATTTTCAGTAATAAAAATAGCTGGTCAAGCTGCATAATAATTTTGCTGTGCTCTGCCACCCTTTTCTTAAAATTCACTGCATCCCGGTCGAGTCAGTTTATATTGTTAAAAGCTAAACACTAACGTTAATGTAGAATCATAATAATTATTATATAATCATATTAAATAAATTAATGCTTGATACTATTATAGATAGTATTTTATTAGGTGAACCAGTGTTATAACTACATTATTGTTAGAGGTGGGAATCACCAGACACCCCCACTATACGATATTATCACAATACTTTACTCACGATACGATATTATTGTGATTTTTAACATTTGGTAATATGCTAAGCATTGCAATAACATATATTGTGATTTATCACCTTTTTTTTTTCAACCGCAAATTATGTCCTCAAAGTTTAAATTTGTCAGTGTCTGTTTTATCCAACACGATAAAGTTATCTTACTTCAGTTATTTATTTATTTATTTTGCTTCAAAATGAGATTGTCAAGCAGACCAACACTGTCACTAAAACCTGCCATAAATGTTGCCATAAGATGGAGTCAGTATGCTATAAGTCTGCAATCAGTCTGTGATTGAATGGGTTCAATTTGGCAATTACATGCAATCTGTTTCAGATAATACAGCAATTAACTGTGATAAATTGTTGAAAATCACATATCTGTTGCTGTGTGCGTAGATAGAAGTTTACATTTAACTATTACATTTGTGCTCAGCAACTTTCCTGTTCTATAGGAATATAACCAGAATACAGCCAGCTGGAAGACAGTCCAGTCGAGTCCCATAGAGTTGCTCATTGACAAAGAGTCTTTCAGGCTGATGGCAACATGTTGGCAGTCTGTTTGCATTCATATATGAAATAGCAATTATTTGCAAACCTTCGACAATCTCTCTGAGAGTAATTGCAGTCAGTCCAAATCAGACTGCGACTGTTTGCAGAAATGTTGCCACCTGTCAGCGACCTGTGCAATCGCCTTGCAGTCAAAAGTGGTCGTGAGTGTGCAACACCCTCAAGCTCTAAACAAACATTTAGTCACCACAAGTTGCAGTCATTCACAGAATGTGAAAACATTCAGTGCTGTCCTATTTATAGCTTTTTAAGCCATTAGCTTGCTCTAAATTAAGAGGTAGTTTTGTCCAACCAAATGTTTCCAGTGTTGGATGGTTTTTAAATTGAGCCGATTTAATCTAAGTTTGCTCAGCTAACATTATCACAGGATGGTAGCGCATGAGATAAGCCCTCTTGTTCATAGTGTTCCCAGAGTACTGTAATTTATTGAATAAAATATCTGTATCTGTATCAAATATTGCGATACTATGCTGTATGAACTTTTTTCTTTTTTTCCCCTCATCCCTAATTATAATCTTTTTTGTTTTGTTTTTTGTGTTTCCAAAATGAAGAATTTACTATTCTATCTAAACTTTCACCTGAAGTTCAATATTAATAACCATCAAAGCCATGACTTTATACTTATATATATATTTTTTATCATGCTTTTCAGTTGCTGTCGCCTGCGTCAGGTTCAGGCTCTGCTCTGTGATAGTGGCACTGCCACTCCTGATGGCATCCTGTGCTCTCTCGGTATGTTAAGTTGGAAACTTTGATGTGTGAGTTCTGTCAGTTGTTAAGGTTAAAACAAAGTTTGTTAGTCAGAATAGAAAGTGAATCAAATATTTTCTCTGGCCATTCCAAAGCCACCAACTTTATTTATTGCGTTTTTTTTTCTGTATTTTAGGAATTGATAGCAGATATAATGAGGGGTGCACTGAGTTGGCGAAATACTTGTTCTATGGACTATATGAACGAAATCAGGTGAATCTGGAACATGGCCTTGAGGAATTTCCTGAAGAAATGTTGGATGGTGAGTGTTGGTTTCCATATGTATGTCGTAATTTTGTGCGTGCTTTAGTTTTTATCTGCGCTGACACATCACTTGTCCTTGTGTCAGATGTGATCCTGCTGATTAAGGCAGAGTGTGTTCATCTGTACTGCAACCCACTGAACTACAGTTACCTGTTGCCCTATGTGTCACACTGGAGGAACCTGCATCTGTACTGCATGACAGAAGCAGAGGTAAAAAATAATAATAATAAACCATACCTCTCACACAGACCTATCATACCTTTTATTACACTTCCTGTTTACTCAAACACATAAAAGTATTTAGGTTTAACAGGTTCCACTGACTGCACAATGATAGCACATTTATTTTCATCAATGACATAAAAGTGAATTTCCTTTGGTTCTTGTTAAAACCTCTTTGGAAGGGTGCCAAAAAATCTTCAGCAGTGTTTGTAATTTTGTTATTTTTAAGCTTAAATCTTTTCTGTCATTTTCTTCATCCACTTACAGTATGAAGATGAAGAAGCAGCAGAGGAATTTAAAATCTCCAGTTTTGTTACAATGGTGCAGGATTGCTGTCACATTGGAGTACCTTACAGCTCGCAAGGTACGTGTTATTACATTTTACTTTCCCTATCAGTCATTACATGTGTATTTAAGAGACAGTCTTCTCAAACTTCTTTTATCTCCTTAAGCTGTAGTTCAATGCATTCATATTAGTTTTATCTAGTTGACAGCATGTTACTGTAATGACACCCCCAACAACAATGTCCTTGCATTTGCGTTAATTTTAGGACAAATCCAGAAGTTTGATATGTTTATGGTGGAAAAGTGGCCTCTGCTTCAAGCTTTTGCTCTGGAAGGCATTGGTGGAGGAAGCTTTTTTACCATGAAATACAAGGTAGAGCACAACTATAAAACAACACCAAAAGAAACAAAAATATGCAGAAAGTTCTTGGGATTGTATGCGTCTTGATTTATTTTGTTTTATGTATGCGTACTTATGCAGCTAATGGACATGAGTGAGAGGCTGTGGCAGGTTTACAACAGACTTGACCCAGTGTCCCTGGATAATCTCCTCACAGAGGTAACAATCAGTTCAATTTTCTGTCAGCTGTACTAACTGTGATAGTTTTCTGATACTTTTAGTCACAAAACCTAATTTTGACAGCTGAAGCTTCTTTTAAAATGGCCATAAACCCAGTGCAGTTATTAGGACTCGTTTTTATATACTTTAATATTCATCTGTTTTAGCCATTTATGCAGATTTATTAATAAATCTTTATTGGCTGACCAAAAGTCATATTAAGTACAGTACTGTGGAAAAGTATTTAGCTATCCCTCATTACTTTATATTTTGCTTCCAAGGAGCCAGACTTCCTTGTGATTTTTAAAGTGGTCTTGAGTAATAGTTCTCTAGGCTCTCTGAAAGTCTTTCAAAGTTTTTTTTTTGACATTGGCTGCTTTTTCACTCATTTTCAGTCCAGTCCTTGTACCTGACCATTTTCAGAGAATTTTTTTGTTTGATAAGCCACTTAACACTGATCTATAATTCATTCAGGCAAAAAATGGCACCTAACTCAAGGGATGAACCAGTGTTGTGTCTACATCTTTACCTTGCAATATAAAGAACCTTGAAGCAACTGTTGTTGAATTGGCACTATATAAATAAAATTGAATTGAACATAACAGACAACTTAGCAAAGAACCAATTTTAAATGGTACCTTTAGTCATTTTGTTACTAGCAGCCTCTCACAGAAGCACATAATTAACTATCTACAGGAGATGAACAGTATCTGAAAGTAATTTCCTGAAGAAACAGGAAAAAATAATATTGAGTGATGTGAGGCATCCACTTGCCTCCTCCTTTAAAATATTACCATCAGCATGGCACTATTGTCCCCCTTTGTTTACAGAAAACAGTTCCAAATTATCCTTTATTCCTCAAGCCATCAAATTTCTGAACATGAGCAACACATAGATTGCCAAATTGGTGTGCCCAAAATCATCCCTAAAATGCAAGGAGAGTGAAAGTGTCTGCATATTGTGTGCTTATGTTTTTATGGTGATGTGATTGTTTTTATGTGGCGTGTATGGATGTCAGGTGACTTCCGCTTGCAAGCAAATTTCCCCACGGGGACAAATAAATGTATCTATCGATCTAAAATCAAGCAAAGACCTGACACAGGACATGAGAGATGCATCTGGTCCTTCAGTTGATCCACCTACTGTTCACTGAAGCTTCATCAGAAATGGTCTCAGTGGAAGGGTGGCTGTCAAGAAGCCATTCTTCAGGAAGGGAAACAGGGAGAAAAGGCTGAGGTATGCCAAATTACACAAGAACTGGACTGAAAATCAGGGGCAGCAGATCATATGGAGTGATGAATCCAAACTAAATTTTTGCTTTATATTGTCATTAGTACTGTATGTATGGAGGAGATGAGGAGAGAGGTCCAATAGTGAGTGTCTACAGCCATCTGTAAAACACAGTGGAGGCTCTGACATGGTTTGGGGCTGCATTTCAGCCAGCGGTGTTGAAGATCTTGTAAAAATTGATAGAATGATGAATACAGAAAAGTACAGTCAGATCTTGATCCACCATGCAATACCATTTAAAGTGTCTAGTTGGTGACAGCTTCATTTTTCAGCATGAAAATAATCCTAAGCAAGCATAACTGGGTAGAAAACCACACAATGGAAAATTATCAATCATGGATTGGCCTCCCCATATCCCTTACCTCAACATTATTAAAGCAGTGTGGGATCATCTTGACAGAGAACAGAACAAAAGCAGCCAACATTCAAAAAAGAGCTTTGAATGTCCTTCAAAAAGCCTGGAGAACTATTCCTGAAGATTACTTAAAGAAGTGACAAGAAAGGTGCCTGAGAGTTTTCATGCTGTGTTGAATAAAAAAGGTGGTCATACCAAATATTGACTTTCAAGCTTATTAGAATTGTACAAACCCTGTTTTTGTCTTATAAACTGTATTTTCATGTATTTTCCAATTTTCCTAGAAAAACAAAGAAATGAGGGGTGGCTTGAGACTTTTGCACAGTACTTTACGTAAAGACACATCTTTCAGTATTATATATAGTCTTACCTAGGTGCTATTGGTTTTATTTTAGGACCTGGTAAATTTTGAGAAGCAGTGGAATGGCTTTTTCTCCAGCATGGATCTGGAGAGTCATCTGTCTATCATGGAGCTCTCTGAAGCACAGGCAGGAGAGGTACATTTATAGCTTCATATCCTTACAAAAGTAGAACTGCCATGTGATATTGGGAGTAATTTCTATGGTTGGAAAAATCTTTTTTCTGAATACATTTTTTTTTTTCAGAAAATGAAACAAATACATTTTTACAGAGTGAGAAGATGAATAATACTGAATGACCAATCAGAGTTTGTTCAAGTTCTGTTTTTTTTGTTTTTTTTTTTTGTTGCCTGCAAATACAAAATATCACCAAAACAAGTATCATATCATGTTTTTTATTTTATTTTAAACCAACTGTGAACATAAAGTACATTATGAGTAAAGTTCATGAAATGATAATGTTTTCGGTGCAAATTTGTGTTACGCACTTTCCTTTTAGTGAGTCATAAAGTATGATTAACCACCATTGAAGCACCCTCTCAGGAGAGTTTAATAGTCCATTTCCTGCAAATTGAACACGAAGTGTCAAGAGCAAAGGTGTAGCAGCTGAAAAAAAAAATGTCTGCAAACATTTTATGCAGTTTATAACAAATGCAAAGAGTATTTGCAGACAACATTTAGTGTTTCAATCTAACAGAAGTACAGTGTACCTCTGTATGAGCATAAAGTGTATTCTCGTCAATCTACAGGCATTCCGTACTTATTACCTTCATGGACTGATCTCAAGCAAAATCACAGATAAAAGGTATTCTTTATATTCACTCGTGTGTAAATACTGAAATTATGTTTATCTGTGGTCTTGTAGGTGTGGAATGAACAAAACACCCTTGCTCAGTGAAACATTTCTTTATTTCAGTAAATGTCAGCAGCCCTATGTGTTGTTTGGGAAACACTCTGCCTTAGAGGATCTGGAGAGCTATTTATTCAACTTTCCCTCAGAGAGTCATCAGGTCCGCAGCACAGGGCCTCAAGGTTCTGCGGCTAGACACATGGTGAGAAACAGCAGCACAGTAAAGTATAACAACATCTGTGCGGTAGAGCAGAGAGCAAGTATGAAACAGAAAATTGTATCATGTATAAAGAAATATAACCTCGTAAACTACATCAATTACTATAAAACATTTGGTAATGACTGGACACATGCCAAAGTGATTATTAGAGTCAAAGACCTCTGTTAAGACTCCACTATTTCAAATGGGACTGGAATTTTTTTCACTTGTCTCATTAATGTGCTACAAATCACAATACTCAATTACAAGAGAAAAATTGGCTACAGCACCATCTGCTGAAGTAATTTGGTACAGACAGTGATCACTGAGCATGCAGGGCTATATTTTGATAAGTCATCTGTAGCACCTATGGTAAGAAACACTTCACCACTGTTACTAAGTCCTCCTGTAATTTTGAGATGGAGGTCAGTTTGTACCACTTTTGTCATTTGTAAAGTGGGAACATGTTGCTATTGGTGTCTTTCAAACAAAATACTTTTTACCCCTTTAGATTCTTCAGTGTGTGGCGCCGAAAGGACCTCTTGCCTGCTCTCGGACCTATTTCTTTGGGACTACCCACACCCCATACCTTGGTGAGGTTTACTGTATGACTTTACTTGTATATATTCATCTATTGCATATTTGTAAGAATATAAAGATTGTTGTATATTTTACTTTATTGTCCTTAGCATTTCAGAGACTGTAGAATATAGTATATTAACCTACAGTTTAAAGCAGTAATAACAATGTTTTACTTTCTGTCAGAGGTTAAAACATTGCCTTACTACTGCCCCATAGTGAAATGTAGCATGAGAAGACTTTTTTTGCTATTTTTAGTATATATTGTGTTTATATGCACTCCCACAGGAAACCAGAACACAGAGCAAAAGAAAACAGATGTCTTGTAAGTGTTTAATTTTTTATCTTTTATTTTTCTGTAAGCTGTTGGTTGTTAGATGTTTGAGAATGTCTAAAGAAAGCTTTTTTTTTTTCTTCAGAGTTTTGTCACAGATTTATTCAGCTGCTGTTCAAGCAGTCCTATCAGGAATCAAATGCTACTCCTGTACCACCAGTGCTACCAAAGTGAGAGAAAAACATTGTTTTTACAACATGTACTCTAGCATGTACAGTTGTTCATTGTGTAATCCTTTGTAGGCTAAGGATGTAGCTGAGAACACCTTTCTGATATCATTGGACTCAGTGAATTTAAGCCAGTATCGCAGTTTTCTCAGGTAGCAATGATTACTTTTTTTTTTTAAATTTGAAAATCATCCACTGTATCAGACCTTTATCAAAGCGTAAAATAATGTATTGTATCCCTTTGCTCATGTGTTTGCTCTCTACAGGTCCAAATGTGAATTCACCATTCAAGCAGTGAATAATCAAGGAATGTGGGTATTAGCCGCATGTGTGTGTGTGTGTGTGTGTGTGTGTGTGTGTGTTTTGCTTTTGTTAATATACACAGATTTTTAGATAAATATAAAACTTTATTTTGAACATATTAAAATAATACAATAAAAAACAAAGAAAAAGACAAAACATAACAAAAATAATAATCAGTAAATAACTTAACATGTTCAAAAAGGTTTTAGCAAGAGGCTTAAGCTTATTTAATACCACCCCTTCTTCACTATTTAGTAACTAATAGTCATCACTTTACTTCCTGTTTATGTCCTATCATAAATCCTTCTTTTGCTACATATATTTGGTTTTGTAACCCCAGAAACATGTCAAGAGATATACGTATTTATGGATATATACATACATATACACCCATATACATAGACGTGCATACATATATGTACACATGTATACACTCATAGTGGGGGAGAACAGCCGGTCAAAGCCCTTCTTCATCCCTGTACCTTGCAAAAACCATATTTTTGTACCGTTTTTTAAACTTGGTCATGCTTGGACATTGCTTCAGTTCATCACTTAATCTGTTCCACAGCTTCACTCCACATACAGAGAAAAAGATTTTTGTGTCATGCAGACACCAGGATGTTTTAAATTTAACTCTCCCCTCAAATTATATCCTCCATCTCTTTTAAAAAAACGGTTTTATAATATTGTCAGGAAGTAGATTGTTTATTGCTTTATACATAATTTGTTCAGTATGAAAATGAACTAGATCAGTAAATTTTAATATTTTTGATTTTAAGAATAGTGGATTTGTATGAGCTCTGTATCCAGTATTATGGATTATCCTTTTGGCCCTTTTTTGCAATATAGATAATGATGATAGTTAACATTTGTAAGTATTGCCCCAAGCCTCTGCTCAGTAATTCAAATACAGTGAAACCAGTGAACAGTATTTTCACTGTATTATTTGAAAACTATGTACTAATTTGATGCTGTCTTAAAACCTTTTTTGGAAATATTGAAGATTTCTTATTTATTTTCAGGATAATTCCTCTCACTAATGAAGACAGCCGTTATGTAGTAAAAACAGTAAGTTAGAAAAGCATATTATAACTTGTTTGACCAAAGATTTATGATGAAATTACTTGTGTGCACGTTTGCAGTAATTCTATGTTCCTTAAGGCTTCCCTGATTGTCCATGACATCCCAGACCTGCAGTGGGACAGGGGGGACCTCGGATCTGTAGTCTTCTCTGAATCCTTCTTGGAGTCTAGTATCAACATTCAACAGAGAGGTAGAGTATAGATTAGATTAGAATGGATTGCTGATTGAATCCACAAAGGAAATTTGATATACATAATAAGCAGTAGAAATCCACAGGTCACTGTAAATACAAAAAGCCAAAGATCATCTTGAAACAACACAGTAGTCTAAAAATAGCTTATTTCCTGTGCCATAGATTTTGTTTGTTATTCATCTTGTGTGTTTGTCATTCTTTGGCTCTGTTGTTTTTGCTCCATGTCAAACAAGTCTGGTTCTTCTCCTGTAGATGGCACTGTGTCTTCAGACAGCTGCTACACCATCTTGACTACAACTGTGCCTCGCTATGCCTGCTGGCTGGTATGTGTGGTACTGAATGTAGAAAACAGAACCAATATTTCAAGTAATCTGACAGATTTATATTTAATCTGTAGAATAAACATTGAATTTTCTTTGAGTTTGTTTTTTTTATTTTCACTGTTGTTTTCAGATGGAATCTGATGTCAAGCAGTCTGAACAAGCTCAGCAGCTCACTAAGGTAGGTTCAGAAGCCTCTGCTCATAGCACTACATGTTGGCCTATGTCCAGCATGTACAACCTGATGATCTACAATATTTGTTTTAAACAGGAAGATGACGGTACTTGTTTGGGAACGGTTCTGACTGCAGCAGATGCTGCGTATGTGTTGTCCAGCAGCAACCTCTCTAATCCTGAAGAAGGTGAGAGCTGTGTTGTAAAAACTGGAAGGCATTTTGCAATTTCTATTTTTCTTTTCCTGCGACCTTTCAAATTCCTTTTTTATTCGAATTTTGATTTCAGGAAAGATAATTTTCTTTTCTGAGGGACTGTTTATCCATTCTCAATATGGGAGCATCACTATTTCCAAGGATCACATCAGCAAAGTGAAGTTCCACAATCCGGTATGCATATTTATTGTGTGACTGGAAACTTTTTTGTGACATTTTTAGCTCTCATATGGCAGTTCATCTTGAAACACTTGTATTTTTCTGTGCAAAATCAGTTTAAAAGTTAAAATACAGAGTTTTAGTACCTTCCATGTAAAATTATGATAAAACATATTCTTTTGAATTCCTCATACTTACTTCTTGTGTTTTGTGTGTCCTCTTATTACCAGGACTCCAGCACTGTGGCTTCTCTCTTTGTAGAGTATGAGGACAACCTGCTCCCCCACCTGCCATTCCCTCTTCACAGCTCTGATAAGTGTCTGGTCTTTGCTCTTCTTCCAAGGTCTAAGAGCCACAGGGCTTTCTACTCTAAGGTGAGGCCTCATGCCAGTGACCTCTGACACTCTTTAAGGGGAGTTAAAAAGCTCATTTGCTAGTTTTTCCAGCAAATCTATGACTGAATTGTTTTCTCTTGATCCAATTATCTTTTCTTTTCCTGGTGAATTTATGACTTAAATTAAGTTAAAAGAAACCTTGTCTTGTTTTTTGTAGGTTTTGTCTGTGTGGAAAACCTCTGGACTCAATCTGCAATTCTTGGACCAAGACGACCTGACCTGGAACCAGAAAAATATGTAAGCAAACAGCTCTTGCTTTACTAGTTTCAGCTATCATGAAGTATGGTCATTTAAATAGGTTTTGTCAGGGTAGATATTCTTTTCTCCCCTTTCAGGCACACCAAGCTGCAGAAGCTGCATGACAGTCAGGAACCACCAATGGCGAAACGCAGAGGCAGCCTTAAGACTTCATACTGTCAACTGCCAGAACAGGAAATGTTAGTACACATGTAGCACCAGAGTGCTTCATAGCTGGACCAAACAAGTAGTAAAACCTGATGCCAGGTGTTGCTTAATCATGAGTGTGTACTCCCAAAATAGCTTTCAAGCCTGTGTTGCACTGTTTCAATCAGTGTTGAACATCTACACTTCTTAGGTCTCTTATGCTGACACAGAGTATATAAGATAGTTTCATTATTTGAGCCAAAATAAGAAGTACATTAATTTCTCCCAATCTGTATAGCTAGAACCAAAACATGCACGGGTGACAAAGCACTTCTTCAGCATATTTTTATTTGTTGTATAGTTACACCTCCAACTGCTTTTGCACCCAATATAAGCATACTGTGCATTTCTCCAAAATAGTCACCGTAGTACCAGTTTGTATTATCAGTTTCATTCTAATTGCTATGTTCTTTAGGCATTAATTGCATGTAAAAACATTGCTGTAAATGCAACAATAGCTTTATTTAGGCATGCCAGTCAGTTGCAGCCACATATCTGTTCACTGATTCCTGTATTTTGGCCTGTACCAGGTTTCTTCAGCACTTTGCTCTTAGTAGCATTGGTCAGGAGCCCATTCTATATGACCACCTGGGGATGCTCTTCCCCTCTGCAGAGCTTAGGAATATAACCCTTTGCCAGGGAGACAAGGTGAGTATATTGTCTTAAGGTGCAGTGAATCCTTCTCTCTTTTTCTTTTTTTTTTTTTTTTGAAGATTGTA
>VUQS01002408.1:0-11766 GCA_015108495.1 Heterochromis multidens | reverse complement strand
AATCCTCTTCTTTTTTTTTAATTTTTTTTTTTTTTGAAGATTGTAGACATAGTAAATCATTTTCTGATTGCTTTCTTATCTGGTGTGTAGTTTAATTATAATAAAGCTGATTTAATGAATATCTGATGTGGGCTTTTTAATGTGTGAAAAGGTTGTCATTACCATCATCACTGGACTGCCAGGAAGCCATAAAAAGAGACTCTGCAACTTCCTAGTCCAACTAAACAAGGAATGTGAAAGGTAAAAGATTTCTAATACAATCATAGTAAATACCAGACTTATAACACAAACAAATATATACAAATTTCTCCATCATTACACCCACAGGTGGGTGGTTTATGAGCCTGGTCCTGAAAGTTTCTCAGCCTCTCATCTCCAAAAGTATTTGTCCAGCTTCTTGGAGAGCCATAGAGGTACAAGAGGCAAACCCCATCTGTTGGTGCTCACACCTGGGTAAGAAAAAATAAGTAGCTTACTACAGCTGTGAACTGAACCATTCAAGACTGACCTAAAGACTAGTAAAGGCATTTTATATCACAAATCTTGTAACTTTAATACTACAGATTTAATCAGACGATATAGCGGATCTTAGAATATGCACCTTTTAGAAATATACAATATGTTGGGTTAAAAAAAATAGTGTGCTATCTGGTACTGTTTACATTTGTGAATGTTCCTACTTACAGATACACAGATGTTCTGGATGTGGTCCAGGCTGTGCTCTTCCATCCTGACCCAGTTGTTCAAGCATGTTTCACAATTGGTGCTGTCACTGCCTGTGTGAACCCTCTCACCTCCTTTATGGAGCACAGGTAATATTTTAGAGTTTTCTCTCTGCTACTCTAAGATATAAAACAATTTTTGACTACTACTACTAAAGTGCAGAGGACCAAAGTTGCAGTCAACCCAGTTTCACCATGAAAAACTATTCATATCACTTCTGTTGTGCAGTTTACCATTCACCTATCAGTCTGCGTGTTTAGTTTCGTAAAATAAATATTTCGACCATAAATTTGTCTAGCACATGAACAGTTTACTAGCACTGTAAGGAAGTGTACATGCAATAAAGTAACTTGCTACCAACAAAGATTACTCCAGAAATGGCAAATATTTTGGCTTGTTGTGCAAAGTTAAAGAGATTTAGTATGGTCAAACAGACCAGTGTTAAGGGTTTCACTTAGGTATGTTTCAAGCAACATATGGACAGACCAGATGATTACAGACAGGAGATGCTCATAAATTGTTAAAGTACTGGAGGTTTCCAGGAAAAGGTTACATGAGACTTTTAGCTATTAAAACTCAAGGCTGGGTCCCTTTTTACAGAGAGGATCAGCTCTACATTTAATCTCACCCTCCTTTTGTTACAGGCTTTAGATGGAGTTTACAGAGCTTCTCACTGTCATAGATTTACTGAGCAGCTCAACACAATATGGCATACTATTCCGGTTGATAGGCTGTTTTTCCACTGCAAAGCCAAGTTTGGCTGGCCCTTGATGCTTTCATACACACAAGGCCGGTCTAGACGGTCTAGTCTTTACATGTTTTTAGAACTAGTGCTATCATCTGTCTTCATCAGAACTTTCATTAAACACCAGTAGATGTTATATATCAAATACTTTGTTAGTTAAACTATAATAATTAGATTCTGGCTAATACTATTGACATATGTTAACTAAACATATACAGTTAGGTCCATATGTATTTGGACAGTGACATTTTTTTGTAGTTTTGCATCCAACAATCAAGATGTGAGTGAGGTGCAGACTTTAAGCTTTAATTCAAGTAGTTTAACAAAAGTGTTACATTAACTGGTTAGGAATTACAACCATTTTTATACAAAGTCCCTCATTTTCAGAAGCTTAAAAGTAATTGGACAAATTAGTGTAATTTTAAATATAAGGATTATTTTGATGCTTATATTCCATTTCTTTGCCTTGGGAAACTCTTGGGTTATTTTTGCAGTATGCTTTTGGTCATTATCAATTTACACTTTGAAGCACTGTCCAATCAGTTTTGCAGCATTTGGCTGAATTTGAGCAGAGTATAGCCCTGTACACATGAGAATCCTGCTACTCCTATCAGCAGTCACATCATCAATACTAGAAACTCTGTTCCATTGGCAGTTATATATGCCATGTCATAATATTGTCTCCACCATGTTTAACAGATCTGTTTCTCTCTTTTGCCACAGTTTTGTCTTCCCACTATTCTGATACAAGTTCATCTTAGTTTCATATGTTTAAAACATTTTTCTAATAAGGCCTTTGTGTTCTTGAGTGGTTTTGTTTTATTTATTTATTTATTTATTTTAATTTTGGCTTTTCAGACTAATGATGACTTCATTCACTTGCAGTGATATCTCTTTGGACCTCATATTGAGAGTTCCAGTGAACAGTTACCAGCTGCAAGTTCAAAACTGTGAATCAACTCTAGATATTTTATCTGCTTCATTTGTCATGAATTAACAAGTGAATAGGCCTTGCATGGCCATGAAACTGCTTGTCACTCAATTGTTCACTTACTTCCGAAAATGCAGGACTATGTGTAACTATGTGTATGGGTGTAACTCCTAAACAGTTAATGCTAATTTTTTGGTAAACTTCTTGAATCTTAAAAGTCTGCACTTCAATCACATGTTCTTTGTTAGTTTCCACTGTGGAGATGTACAGAGGCAAAATTATGAAAATTGTCTCAATGTTTGTGTAGTAAGCTAAGCTTTATTCGTAAATTTTAAAGACGTCTTGAATTTCATGCTTTAATCATGCAATGATGACCTTCCAGTTAAACTCCAGTCCCTACTGGAGTGGAAAATTGTGTAATAAGGGGTTTAGTTAACAATGCAGTTAGCAGTGACTTTTCCAATTGAAGCATCTTCATCAAGCCTCCTGTCCCTGTCTGTTGCCATAGATTGTATGGAGGTCTGTGGACCCCTACTATGGTGCTAATTGGATACGGTTAGCCCAGCTTAGACCTGACCTGCCTGTCACCCGCTTCAGCATAGCCCTTTAATCCCCCAGATCCACATGTGTGGCTATCACCCCCTCCTCAGAGAAGCTCATCAGTCAGTCATGATCTATTCTTTGTGATGGATGCAGACAGTTCATTACATCAGGACAGGAAAGATAAATGCCTTTCAAATTGCTGATCCCCAAGCCTGCAGGCTCCCAAAGAAAGGTGGCGGTTGTAAGGAGACTTCAGAAAGTGGTGTATAACACCGATCGATTTAAAAACTCAGGATAAATTATTACAATGAATTTTAATAAATTAAATTACACAAAGATGTTCCATTGGTCTGTTGCCAAGTCCTGATGTCATACTATGAAAAATACCTTCTGGTCAATGCCAAGGCCCATAATATGGAATTAGTCTGTTTATTGCTGCTCAACTTTGGTATGCACTCATCAGTCATAAATAGAGTTCTTATTAAGGACGATGTCGTGACACAGGACATGGGCAAAATAAAGAGGACAAAAAAGTGAATAAATTCAAGCACAGCTCTTGTGTGTTGTTTGGTATGGAAAACTTCCAAGTGGACCTACAGTGCAGCAATGAGCATCTCAGTCAAAAATAAAATATGCATTAGATCAGTTGCTAGCATAATATATATTTAACTGAAGTTCTCTTGTCTCTTTTCTGTCATTTTAGGTTTGCTTTTCCAAAGCTGTTGGAGCAGTGTAGCCAAGGTTAGTCCAGTCTGTTGCACTGCTCTTTCATCCACCTGTCCAACAACACAGTACATCTAAAATATATACCAGAAATATTTCTTTATAGAAATCCCGAAGAAAGACCATGTTGATATATGTAGGAAGAATTTTTTGTTTGAAGCAAAGTCAGGTTCTTCTTTATCTGCCTATAGCTGCATTATATATTGGTACAAACCATTTATTGATTAACCAAAGTTTTACTATTGTTTCTACTATAAACTGCAAGTTTTACCTTTTTGACTTGTGAAACATGTTGTAGTGCTCTTTACATTACAGTTGCTGACATGCAAGATGCTTAAAATGTGAAATTCAAACCTGTTATCAGCATATTACACAAATATGGAGGTCATTCTGTTCTATGAAAAATGTAGTTCTTAAGCCCAGTTCATATAACGCAATTCGCTCATTGTGCATCACTTTGTAGCTGACAGATCATCACTAGTGGACATTTTAGGCTCTTGTTGCCTAGGTAACCCCCTGCCCCCTTATGTATTCACCAACCCTTCAAATGTCAATCAAAGGTTTGCTTTTCTCTAATTTGCAGTTGCTTCTATTGGTTGCCTCACAAATGAGACAAGTTTAACTTGTGACCCGCCAACTTCACATCACCAGCAGTTATTTTGTTTGTTGTAACTTGATGTTATATACTACTGACATTCTGTGCTTTCTGATTGCCACGCCCCTGCTAAGCACTTCCTCTGTGGACAGCCCTTTAGCCCACCTTTAAAATATCATAAATACCAAGTAAATCAATGTTTGGATAATGTGTTTTTCAAATACAAATCAGTGATGGCAGTCAACAGATCAACAACAGTAATACAGCCTATTTTGTTACATTAGTAAGTTTTAGATAATGTTTTATAGAGATGCTATTACATAAAAACCTTAAGACTTATAAGATTTACATCCCATTGGTATAAGCATCACTGTGTGTTTGAGAGAGTTTACTTTCCATCTTATATTCTAAAGTGAACAATTTCACAAATCATTATTGGGTTTACTGTCATCATCTTTTCCATATTTGTTACTGGATCCAGAAAAATCCCAGTTTGGGGCAATGAGAAGGAAGTCCGCTTGAGCGTGGACCTGGGAAGGGACAAACAAGAGACTATCATCTCAGTTTCATCTGTCTCAAAATACCTTGTTCCCTTTTATATCAATCCACTCATTTGAGGTGATCAAAATGAATATTCAGCTTTCAGGCAGAAAAAAGCAGCAGTATGGCCAATAAATTAAATGTAGCGTAAAATATGGTATTTCAACAGGGACAAAACAGAGGAGATTTTGTATTTTTGGGAAAGTGATCCATTTTCATGTGGAATTTTCATTCTCTTTTTGTGCCTCGTTGTATGTCAGGTATTGTGAGTACAGTGGTGTTCACTGGGCTGACAGCAGAGAAGAAGCACCCTCTCATGCAGCATGTTCAGCAGTTGGTACGCTCTGCCAACCCCACTGCTGCCTTCATACTGGCAGAGAGAGGAGCTGTCACCAGGTAGGCGCCCACAGAATCATGATCAATGCTGCAAACAGTCATTTCACTGCTTTTATCTTTGCCTAAAATATTCACTCTAGGCTACATTTTATTCTACTCTCTGAGTCTATGTTTAAATCTTCTGGGTCAGAGCATGGCTCAGTTAACACCTGAATGTGTAATGAACACTCCCCAATGCATTCTGTACTTAATATTTTATTGTTGTTATTGACAGCCTGCTACAGATATAAGTACTCCTTTGTCACATTTAGTGTTCTAAATACAAACACTTACAGACAGATTACTTGTACAGTAGAATATTAAATGTTAAATATACATTTTTTTGTATTATTTTTCTTCCCAATCAGGGATGAAGATGTGAATCTGATATTGTCTGAGAGCAGCTTCAATGAGCCACAGATGCTAAGAGCGCGTTATGTCCTCTACCCTGGATGGTAAGGCACCCATATGTCCTCCTGTGTCGACACACAACCTCTTGGCTGCTGAATGACAGATTGATTCCTTCTTCAGTTTTCCTCAGTCCTGCCTCCCTCCCTAATTGCCACTCAGCTACAGTGGTGTGTGTATCGACAGCCGATTGGTGTAAAGCCCCTCAGGGCATCTCGTGTTCTATCACCAGTTGCCTCCTGGCAGCACAGTAACAAGCTGTTGGCCATGCAGTTGCCATGTACACAGAGGGGTCTCTTTTCCTTTGGACTATGTCCATCCAGCCTTCATGCCTCAATGCTCAGCCTAATATGAACTGCTGCTAAATCCTCCCCTCAGATCATAGACAGTATCTGGCCAGAGTCTGGCCCTTTTAATTTGCTCATCTGCAACCTTTAATTTGTGCAGTTTGTGTATATTAGTGTGTTCGGGATGCTTCTTACATGCCCTCATATCAAAGAGCAGGAAACTTTCTTACCTACCATGCATTTTAGCAGCAAATCACCTACACTGGCCTCTTTGCTGTGAGCAGCTGGTTGAGTAAACAGCTTTCCAGCCAAAGACAAAATGTAGCGCAAACATTTGGCTTGGTCTAGATTTAACTTTCACATAATGTGCACGTGTTCTGCGTTCCAGGTGCAAAGGGCGCTTCTTCTCTGGTTCTGGGACTCTGGTCCTCACCCAGCAGCGCGTGGCTTTTAACCGGCCCCTAGAGAGGCCTCTATTTGTCACCCACTGTAAAGGTGAGATGGAAAGAAGCCCCTGCCTCGTGACAGACTCTCTAGATATGAGATGGAAGGATTTGGTTATGATTACGTGAGCTGCCTTCCCTCCAAATATGGAGGTGCCGAAGTAATTATCAGCTGTTGCTTTGAAGTAATCTGTACTCCCAAAGGATGTATTTATAGTCTTGTCACAAACTTGCTTTCTAGGAAATTTTCATGATATGATTTGTTTGACAATTTTCAATGCTAAAACTCTCATTATTTTTCTCTAGAAGTCAAGTCATCACTAAGGCCAAGCCCCTTCCAAGGAAATGTGTACAATGTTTGGGGAAAAGTCAGATTTTCTGGTAGGATTACATACTTTTCCTTTGATTTTTCGTCTTGATAATATATATTTGCAATATACTTCTGCTAACTTTTTAAAATTTCAGATCTGACTTTGAAGAACTTGCTTATGAAAAGCATTACAAAATCATATGTGACTTCTTTCCTTGGGAAATATTTTAATCTGCATCTGCATTTCCCAGTTTGGGGAATCATTAGACAAAAGCTTTCTCTCAAGGCAGGCAAGAAGCTTCTGACGGTAGGAATTTTGCTTGGTTGTTGCTCTGGTGTCTGGTGCTTAGAACTCAGCCCATATTCCACTGGTTTGGTTTCCTCCACATAATTTTCTCACTCTTTTTTTAATTTTAAGATGTGTGTAGAGTTGTTGCATGAGGAGAGAGTGCAGGTGCCTGTGAGGAGATGTTCAGCAAGTGTGCATATATTTGTATAGTTGGGAAGATAGAGTATGCAATCTGTGTGGTGCCTGAGACTCCTACTTTCCCTTAGTGTATATTTCAGTAGCTGCCTATTGGGTAGTGTATCATTTACATCCATTTAGTTATTTTATTTTAGTTTTTGTATTTAGCTGTTATGCATTCAACACATATTGTTGAAGTGGGACATATTTCTCTTGATTTTTAACTGGTTTTGTGCACACGAGTTCTGTGAGCCATTTTGGGAACAGAAGTCCTGTATGGATGTTAAAACATTAACACTCCACCAACAGCATGCTGGTAACATGAAGCTGCTGTAGCAGGTGTTAGACAAGGTATGAACTTTATGCAAGACTCAAATCTGAGCTCCTTCATCTGTGAAACCTCCAGACTCAGACCAGCTGATGGAAGTGAGCTACAGTGCACTGAGTGGGAGCCTGAGTATTGTCCCTGAAGACAGCAGTGACCCTCTGACCCAGGGCCCCAAAGAGACCAACACCTCCTGTTTCTTGATCTTTGATGGTGTTGGTCTCACTGAGGATGGACTGAAGAACTGGCTAAGACTGTGCGCCAAGCAGGTAGACAATACTCACTGACACTCATGTATAGAAGTATTATCACACAGCATCAGTCAGGTTTAAGAAAAATAAAGTGTTGTTTCTTTTTTATGTTTACAGAAGCAGGCAAAGAAAACTAAGAAGACCAAAAGTACCCTTTCACCACAAGAAATCAAAGGCATCCACGTGAGTCTCCATGTTCTAACATACTCGAAATTATATGGACAATATAGTGGATGGTAATTATTTATAATGTAATAAATGATAATTAATTCATAATATATTAATATTTAACACAATATATTTTATATAACTTCATGTTTACCAGTTTTTTTTGTTTCCAGAACTAGATCATAGCTCCTCTTTTGAGTTTGGTTTTATCACTGTGCCAACAAAGTTATAGCTGTTGTAAACATGGATGTGTCAGTTTCTTAATAAAATAAAAAATAAAGTAGTGGAATTAAACACAACACATTTGTGAGACCCCAGGATTACACACACACACACACACACACACATTTTCTGATAAACAATGAATGCACAAGAAAAACCTCCTAAGGCTGCCTTTAACTTTCTCTGCAACAGCAAAATTTCTTACTGATGTTAAATACATGTGCCATTGTTTTCTATTCCTTAAATATTGGGCTAGTTGGGGGACTGTTATTGTTGTGTGGCTTTCATCAATAATCTTGACGGAACTTGATATTATATGTTACGGTTTAGATGACCAGACACTTGGAACCTTTACCACCAGGCTACTTCTACAATGGGTATCAATATGTTGACATCTTCGGAGGGAAAACAAACTTCCATCCTAGTATCCTTTTCATAAGGGTTACTGTAAAAATGTATGTCAATCTGTAATTAAGGCTTGAGAATAGATGACTATAGAGTATGACTAACACTAAAACAAAACTCTGAAAAAGTCATGAGTCACTTTGAGTTGATTGATTAAGATATTGACACAGAAGAACAATGAAAAATATTGAGATGCATCTGTATATACTGTTGTGTGTAGTGATTGTGTTGCAGTTTTCCTTACATTGCTGTTACTGCAGACATGGATGAGTTCATTAAGGAGTATATCACTGAGGCCAACAAGGAGATAGAGCAATTCAATTGTCAGCTGGAGTTGCAGGGACAGCCTGACCTGTTTGATCCGTGATAGAATCTCCGTGTACGTTCACTCCATCTGTCTTATTCAACTTGTAAGGGAACTACTGTGGGGGGTGAGGGAGGGCAAAGGGGATATGTGCTGAACACTCTACTAGAATAGTCAATGTGTGGTCACACCTCATGTATCTTCAGAAACTGCTGCTTTTCATTATTTACTTTGTCATTTTATTTCTTATTTTGAGCCTTTGATTAGTGTATCATCAATGAAAAGCTGGTTATGTAATTGCATGGCTGTTTGCCATACTTTAGACTACACTACCATTAGCACTTTGGCGAGTTGGGTTTCATTGTTATGACGTGGCAATTCAGATTAAGACATGTTTGTCAAGAGATGAGATTTGCTCACAGCTGTAGACAAATCTGAAACGCAGCCCTGCACAAATCTCTATCTTTAAACCAATATGATTATACCACTAAGTCTGCAAGCTAAGAGACTTTCACAATTGAAGGGAATTTCCAACCACACACTCCTACAGCTTGTGTGTTTCTGTTTATCACAGTTGGCAAATTAATGCCTCTATTTCTGGGCAGGCATGGATAGCCGTGTGATTCTGGTGGGCTCCCTGGTGGGGTTTCTCAAGAATCGCTCCTCCTCTGTTGTCACCCAATCCATGGTCCACCTGTTAGCTTGTCTGCAAGCCACATTGCAGCAGAGGGAGCACTTGATCATTGAGCTGTAAACATTGGACAGCCTGTTTGCCACAGACAACTGATGAATGATGCCAATAATCACATAGATATAGACTGTCCCAGTGCTTTATTTTAAGACTTGTCAAGTGAATCTTACGAAAGTGCAATTAAACAGATTTCAATTCCAGCAGCAAAGTGTTGTAAAACAGCTGAGGCCGTCATAAAACATATTGAATTACTGGGGTTACTGAGGTCTACCACAAACTTGTCCTCATAGCACTGTATTCTGTTTGTTGTAATGCTGCTAGTTAACACTGACACATGATATAGACACAGAAGGTTAAGGCTTCACAGCAGCCAGGTGTGGATCACTCATTGTACCACTTTTTGAATTTGTTGAACATTCCCCTGATTTTTTTTGTGTGACAGCATTTGGGGAGGATGGGGCAAAATGAAATAATGTAGGAAAGCACTTCTTTATTAAAATGTTTGGCTAATTTAGGTTAAACATGAGTAGAGCCATTAGTAAAAGGTATAAGGCTTTGTATCAGTGGTGTGATGTTGCAGAGACTCAGACTTACAGTCTTGTTTAAATGAGTAGTTATTCTACTGTTTGCTCTGCGATTGTGTGTCACACTAATGTTTTATGCATGTCTTCCTCTTATGAGGGTTCCTACACAGGTTTGGAAATTTTGTGACCTGTGAGAAAACGTGTTTAATATAAGCAGTCATTTCTCTGTAAAACCTGTGACGGGAGCATATTTAAAGAGCCACTAAAAATATAAACGACGATATCTAATGAAACAAGCATTTCAAAGTAATAGCTTGAAAAATACATCAAAGTTTGAGGTGCAGAGTGTGCAGGAACCCTGCTACAGAATCTGGAAAGTCAGTGGCTTTCATTCATCATGGGGTTAGCAGTGTAATATATTAGTGCAATCCAGTGCACTAATATGCGTTTAAGAAATACTGCTGCAGCTATAATGGTATGATATATTGTAGTGGCCACTATACCAAAAAAACTATTGCCTGTATTCACTGAGTACTCTGAGATTTCCAGATAAGAGAGGAAAGGTGTTTCTGTTAAGACTCTGTTTCAAGTCCGTAATCAAAATTTTCATCAAATAGAGGGGGCGCTTGCTACCTTGCTATTATAATCTCATCTAAAAACATATTTTTAGATCAGTGGTGACCTCAGTGTATTATGGGTTACCATTCACAATTCTGGCTGTCATATTTTGGATGAGTGTCTGACAGTGCGTTTTTACTTTCCAGACAAACACAGAGTGATTTCATTATTAGCAAGTTTTTCCCCCAAGGTGACCTCTCTGTCTGTGCAGATTTAAATGATCCAACACTGCTAGCCCCATCCGTCCACTTTGATCTGAACAAGCCATATTATCTTAGGTGTGCTAGGTGTGGAGCTGTTTTTTAGACAGATCATACATAGTTTAAAATAGCACATAACCTAGCGGTGAAGTACGTCTCTAACATGTTACCCTGACATGTGCCAGATAACCAGGAAAAAAGGGGCTCACAAAGAAGGGAGGAGCTCACCCCAAGTTACTCATTCCATTAGCTCCTCTCCTGAAGTTCTTCTCTTTTATTCTATAAAGAAGTGCAATTGTTCTTTGTGTTTTTATATATTCTACTTACAGTACCCTCAAATAGCTCTTTAAGGACAAAGCTTAGGAAAAAAATGAGCTTCTAAATTCTCCGTTTGTCATTGCTTATTTTCTGGATTCTGTCCACTGGATTCTTGCTTTAAGTGCTCACATAACAAGTCAAGGGTTTGGTGCAAAATTAAATGCCACAAGGGGGAAAAAAAGTATTACCTCTGCTTACAAATGACGGATAACAAAATACACACAGATTACAGTGCTTCTTTTAATGGAGTGGGATAATATATAACTTAAATCCTCTGGTGACAAAATGATAACTATCGTTTAAGCTGGATGTTCTTTTTAGCGTTTCAGAGATGCGCTCTAAGCCGTCTGTTTGCAACAACAGTTGCCGTCATTCTGTAGTTATGTAATACTGCAGAGAGTTACCTTGACTGACAGTGAAATAGTTGTGAGGCATATGTATGGGAGACCACTTTGAAAACTGCTTTATGTCAAAGAGCAGGGAAGTTGAAACCCTAATTGGCCAAGAGATCATAAACTGGTCCTTAAAGAGTTGAGAGTTATGTAAGATGTTTGTGACATTTAAATGAAATCAACACTAACACGAGCACACACACACACACACACACACACATATATATATATATATATATATATATATATTATTATTACA
>VUQS01002407.1:49773-60057 GCA_015108495.1 Heterochromis multidens | reverse complement strand
CCATTTTCTGTCCAAATTCCTTGATGGTGTCCGTGGCCTTGTCTGCAGCTTTTCCGATGGCTGCTTGAGTCTGCCTGCTGGCTTCTTGAGTGGCTTCAAAAAGTCAGAGTAGAACAGAAGAGAAATAAGTTAAGCAACAAATCTCTAATATTCAGCTAGAGAAACTAATATTTTCACCTTGCATGCAATCTTATGATTGTAAAATATAATCTATTCATATCCCCAAATTTCAAATCTCTCTAATAACCTGAGGATTTCATTCTAAAACCAATTTAAAATGAGCAAAATTTGACAGTTTTTTTTCTGTTGTAATACTTTTATAATAAATCCATTAATACTTTCCTGTCCAATATTTCATTCTATTCTGACTGCACAAGTTTTTACAGTTCATGTTAATTAAAATTTTTCCTTTTAAAAAAACGGTCTGCTTTTATTGGAAATTAAACATTAAATTTGTCAGCAATATGACTGACAGCTTGTATCTGCATTCCCTGACATATCAACTCCAAATAATATATTCATTGCAGTATATGACTCTACAATAAAGGAATGTGCACTTTACCTGTGTTGACTGTTTCTTTGGAGGAGTCTGCCACCTGCTGCACGGCTTCCTCAGCTGCCTGCACTGGAAACACATCATAGGCTTTTTAAGTGACTGACCTTTTTGAGACTTAATTTTAATCAAAACCTCTTAGAAAAAAAAAACCTTTTTGAGAAATGAACTGATGCATTAATTGCAATGCAGCTCTCTGGCCTCCAGGTCTAATGTTGATCGTATCATCTTGTAGCTACTGGTCTGTACCTGCAGTGTCTGTGACTCCTTTTGCGGCTGAGTGGCTCGTGCCTTTCAGGCTCTCAAAGGACTTCTTGAACGAGGCCATGGCTCCTGTCTTTGTCACCACAGCTTCTGCACATCCGTCTGACCCGATAGAGGCAGGAGCAGCTGTTTAATACCCTCTGTTTGAGCCCAGCACCACCGAGCCTGCACGTTCCAGCTGGATTAACCAAAACAAAACCCACCCGAAGAGGCACGATCAGACAGGCATCCCAAATATGGCAGCATTGTGCCAACGGCCAGAGCCTACTCAGCAGATTTTACACATCCTGCAATCAAACCCCAGACAAGAGTGAGCAAAAGAGATAAACATGCGAGGGCGATGAATAATAGATTCTTATTGAGGCCAACTTTAGAAAAGATTTAAAATGTAACGAGCGAGCAGTGCAAAAAAGGGAGTTTAAACATGATTAAACAACACTTACAAATTTTGTTTTTTAACCTTTTATTTACAGAGGATTTGTATGTCTGGCTTAACACATAACCCTTTATATTGACAAGTCCTGCAATTTAAAGCACATATTGATATGACAACCATTATGATTCCAAGACGTAATATATTGACTTTAACTTGATAAAATCTTCAGTACACACAAACACACACACACACAAACATGTATACTCTGTCAGTTTCTAACAGATAGTTTACTGGAATGATTTCACAAGCAATCATAAAGATACAATGTAAAAAACTCTTTACTTCAAGAAACGTTCAAATTAAATTTCTAAAGAAATGCAAAAAGAAAAAAAAAATATCCACGAACAGGCATTGTTGACACTTAGGAGGATATTATTGTATTCATATCTGCTTGCAACCGGTCATATTTATTTTTTCTCACTCCCAATGTCTCATTGGAAGATGAAGAACATCTATTGCACATTTCTAAATACAGATACACACAAGTACAAAGTCACAAGCCCTGGCTATGGTCTCATTTCATTGGGAGGGAATCAAGGAAATGAGACCGAGAGGACAAATCCTACATCTCAATAAATACCTACACCCAACACATTACATTAATAACATGACATTTACAATATATAATAATAAAAGATTTGTCTTGAAGGAAGAACATTTTTCAGTGGGAATGCTTGTCTTTTTTGTTGTTTTTTGTTTTTTTTTTGCAACAGGAATATAATTGTAATAGTTTCAGCATTTGTCCTTTTTATTAATAGAAATATTATTGTGCTGCTGGTTGGACGGTGGCTTGGACTGATGCTCTTACGCTTCTGGCTCGTAGTCCTGGCTCTCCTGGGGAAAAGAAGAACAGGTTTTTATGAGGATGGCTGGTAAAATCTGTGGCACAGAGAAACTCCAGGTTCATTTCAGTAAGTCTACATCTAAAAAAATTCAAAATTCAACTTGTTTAAGCAGAATATATGACACAGAGCGTATTGGTCTCGGCAGAAGGTAATGATGTCACCATTGGAGCTGAGGTCCTCTGCTCCTTCAGTGCTTCTCTAGAGCCTGAAGAGGGCAGCACAAGACTGCACTTGCATCAAGGACGAGAATCGTGAGCACATTCCCCATATCCTTGCAACCCTGCACACGCCTCCACCACACATGATCGTAAAAAAATAAATAAATAATACAGCCTCCAATAGTCTTATGTCATCTAATGAATTCACAAAGCCAAGAGTGATACTGGATGACACAGATTTTTTTTTTTAATTTTCAGATCCTCCCAGTGATGTTTTCGTTCACTCTGCAGCACTCAGACTCCATATTTACAGCAATGCAGGGAGACCCTGACATTACCCACAATGCATGGAGGCAGAGAGCGTCATCACCACACCCATTCAGACTGAGCTTGTACACCGCTGGTGTACCAAAGGATGGGGGAGGGGAAAGAGACACGGAGGAGTAGGAGAGAGAGATGGGAAGAGAGAGGAGGACAAGGATGATACACCCTACATCCGTGGAGAAATTCACTTTTAATTTGGATCTCAGGGAATATCTCAGTTTCAGTCCTTTCCCCGACTAATGCAACAATCCACTGATGCAGGATTAAAATAGGAATTAAAAGACATTCAAAGTAAACGCACAGAATAAATCGATCATTATTAGAGATTATGTAAAATCTCAAATTAAATCTTCTTTCACCTGATTCAGAAAATGCATATATTTACGAAGAATGACACTGGAACAGTGCCTTTTGACATTATGTACACTGTATGATATTTTTATATACTATCATAGCTATTTAAAATCACTTTTCCAGAGCAATCGGTTCTGCACAGTTTGTCTCGCCCCTGACAGCCAAATTCCAAAAATAACCATCTGTGTCAGACTCACATACCTCCCCATGCACACGGACACACACCCAACGCTCAGTGAAAGTAGGTGGTGCTATATTCACTGTACTAGCTGTGTGGCAATTGGCTTATTAAGCCCTCTGTTATCATTTCCACAGAAAAGAAAAATGACCTCAGCGTGAGCTGTAGTGTTTGTGTGGGACACAAGTGGAGGGCAAGTGTGGAGTGCTATTGAAATCCAATACAGCTAAAATGTGTATCTATGCAGAGCTCATGAATACTGATGAACCTCAATCTACTGTAAGTGAATGGACTCATCCCTGCCTGACGTCCACCACTTAAAGAGTTTTTTTTTGTTTTTAAAGGCTTTGACACAAAAATGATCCGTAATGTAATTATAGTTCAATATAAATGCTGATACTTTGATGACAGAGCAGAGCCATGTGTGGACTTTGTAGTTTGTATTGTAGGCTGATTACCTGCTGGGACTCATCATATGTCTCCCCTTCTGGCTCCAGCATTGCCTCTCCCTGGCCCTCCATGGCCTCCTGCCCATACTCCTCAGGCTAGAAAATGAGACAAAAATAAAGAGATGAAGAAAGGAAAGATTTGTAGAAACAGACGCAGCCATACAAATATGCTGTCATCTGTGCACTGCCAATCTGTTTTTTTTTTTTTAATTATAATTTTTCAATCCAGGAATCCCCAGAAATAACATTTCTTCTTGCTCTTTTTGTACAAATTCACAAATCAAGCCATAGTTATAAAAGATAAAATCACAGAAAGTACTGTTAAGTATAGACTTACAGTACTTCTTTTTCTTTTTTTTTTTTTTACAGTTTTGGTTGGTGTGCAAAAGACAAAAGACAGAGTTACCAATTTCTTGAACTTTCTGAGGATTCTAGAAATCACTTCTGAACAATTAAGATGACCTTGTGGGATTTTAGCTAACTGAAGAGCTCTAGGAATGACAAAAATGCCTTGCCTGACCCACTACTTTGATCCGATGTACTGGTTCAAACTTTTCATGGATTGCAATAAAGTTTTCTTTAGATATTTTGTACCGCACACATTGACAGAATACCAGAAAAAACCCCATCAATCTCAGTTTTACACTGTGCTTCATGAAAAGCATCAGTTGTACGCAGAGTCAGACAGGGTTCCCAACTACTGACCAATTTGGGTGAACTGGCTCTTTAAACAGCCCACTGACAGTGGTGCCACAGTGTACTTGAGGGTAAAAAAATCCTTCTGGGAAGTCTAAACCTCCACAACATAATAATAGCCCAAATAAGTCATTACCACTGATGTGTACATGGAGCTGTGGGCACTCAAAAAACTCAGAGGAAAGACTCCCACAAACAGTCAGAAGCAACAAACACAACTTATGTCCGGTTAACATTTTTATAAAACCTAGATTAGGCTACATTAACTTTTGGTGAATCTTAAGTCATAACCTCTCGCTGGTCAGTGTGTGTGACTCCAGCAACTTTTTAAGCGCTTAACTTGTGCACTCTCTGTGGTGTTGTTGGAGCTGAAATGTGGACCGAGGGATGTTTCCTTCTTTGTAAGACAAAAGCATGTTTAATAGTTTTTTCATAAAGTAGGGACTTGCTCTAATTTTATGTGAGATTTGTTTGACAGTGTGAGCAGTGTGTGATTTTGTAGCATGACTCTGACTCTAGCTTTTTAGCTTAAAAAGCCATACAGAGCTGCTAGTATGGATTTAAATTCTTAGTCTTGCTGCAAATGTATTGCAGACACTTAGCTATGTGACTGGAATGTAAGGATAAGGCTGGCAGAGTGTGGGCAGAGAAAAGTCCATTAATCTGTAAGAACTTCTTTCTTACAGAACCACCCCATGGCAGCGTGAACAAACCAAATTGTCTCTTTCTTCTACTTAAAAGTGTCTTTCAAAAAAGGATAACTTTCTAAAACAGTCATTCTCTGTGGTGCGTAACAAACCTCATTCAAACAGGGAAAATATATCAAATTTGTTGGGGACTATTTTCAGTTGTGGAGTAATACACATCTGAACGATACTTGTTTGTAAGATCAGATCATTGCTGTTTTGGTTTATTGACAATAAGAAAACATATGCAACACTGCAAATCTATTAGCCTCTGACAATGCCATGGTTTGTGTGGACATACAAGATACAGTAAGTGCTTCTGAGAGCTTTCTTAAACAGATAAAGCTCCATTGAAACAAAGCTAGTGGGTCACCACCACACATTTATTTTTAAACCCAGCACTAATCAAGTCAATTAGGTCAGAGAAGAACAGCCTGTAATCCTGTATGCTGTATCAGCCTTGTTATTGCTGTATGCCCACCAACACGGTTAGCATGGTCTAGGCGGCACAATGGGGAAACTATTGCAAAGACACCCCTAATCAGATGGATCACTGCCTGTGAAAAAGTGAACATGAAATAGAGTGTTTGTTTCTGTATTTCTGATTGGTCACACATTTGAATTAAGTTGAGTCTAAGACAAGACAAGCTTTTTGTTCAGACTGTGTAACACATTTTAAATAAGGGTTCTAAAGTATTCTAAGTTAAAGAATTTGCCACCTGAATGGGTGTGCAAGTGAAATTTTATGGTATAAAATAGAGGCCAGCAAAGCTAAAACTGAACCCAAAAAGTAGCTGTGCACATTTGATTACAGTGTCAACAGTTTAGCAGTCTGTTGTGAGGGTGCTGAAATGAGGAGCTTTATCACTCAGATAGCGCCTTCGAGAAGCCTATTAGAGCAGGCTGTCAGATTTACTAGATTAGCGAGTCAGTGGAGAGGGTCCAACTCTGAGTGATGAAGGCTTAGGACAGGATGAGGACCTCACTGTGTCACTGACAGTCTGACAGAGATAGACAAAATGTCAACATATTGACAGTGCATCTCCAGGTCATTAAAAAGGAAGGAAACAAAAGAGAAGCAGCATCTTAATACAACATGTGCCACTCAAATTTCCAAACTTTGCTATAAGCAGTTTTCACCATTGCTGTGGCAAGTCATATCTGTTCTGTGCCTTTCCTTGCATCACTAAGATCCAACTCCCTAAAAAAGTTATTGATGAAAGCAGGGAATGGAAGCAGTGACACTGAGGTCAATGGGGAAGAGGATTTAGTGGTGGTGGTAGTGGGGGGCATTAATGGAAAAGCGGTGTTTGTTTATAGAGAGGTGATAGTCCCACAGGGAGATTGTTTCGGTCATAAGGCACCTGAACAGTGACTAGGCTGTGAGCTGCATCCTTATTAAAGATTGAATGCAGCTCTGTGTGCAGAACAGACTGCAGAAGCCCTCTTCAATGAAATGAGTATATAACAAAGCTCAAGTGCATTTCAGTAATCTCCAGTTTTTTCCTTTATAATAATTGTATAAAAGCAATCACCAGCAAGTGGATAAACATTCTTTTAAACTGAAGACATAGGCAAACTTGTTCAGACAGGAAATATAAATTTAGTACAGTGCATGCTTTTGCTGACAGCAGAGGAATAAAACAAGTCGAAATGCACACTAGTAATTCTGTTTTGGAGTGACATGCAGATTCATCAGATTTACCCCTGCTGTCTAAATCTGGCTCTGCTACTACCACGATCCTGTCCAGGCTTTTATGAGCACAACTTAGAGCAAGTTGCCAACTGTAATTGAGCCATAAGTTTGGAACAGATTTATCTTTTCCACTTGTTTTCAGGCACATGTGCAGACTTAAATAAAGCCCAATCATTTATAAAAGTAAGTTGTTGCATTGTTAGCATGCATATACTGGGCAGTTTTTATAACCAGTTCATTATGTGAACTGTCTTTAATGGTGCACCCCATCAATTCAGCACATTTAGCTTGATTTACTTGAGGAATGCCAAACAGCCTGTAGAAACAGTATAGAATTTCTTCTGAAGACGATTTCAAACCTCAGCTTGTGCTTGAAGTTTAAATTTTCCATATAAGGCCTGTTTTTCAAAGCAAAGTTGAGTTGGCAGACATACATGGATAAGAGGTTGCATCATAGGAAATGTAGGATCCTGTACTTTTGGACCCTAGAATGATATCTTCTGCTTTGATTTTCTTTTTTTTAAATCTGAGTTTCTTAAGTCCCCCAATATTGTAGAAATGCACTACTGTATTGCAACAATAAAGCATAATAAGAATAATAAATAAAAAGTAAACTAGATCTTATAAAAAAATGAATTAAGTATATAATAATAATAATAATCTTATAATAGATGCCTTCTAAATGATTTTTTTAAAGTTCCATTTTCTACATGTGCAACTCTGCTACATTTTATAGGAAGGGGCCATGGTGTAGTAAAGTAAGAACAGTCGTGCACTATATATTTCTAAGGCTGAAGAAGGTTGAAAACTATTAAACTTCTGGCACTTTGAAAATAGAAAAATGAATGAATTACACAAGATGTTATTTTCACTGGGGTATGCTGTATTTTCGGTTGTGGGAAATGTGCAAGCTTAAGTTTTTTGACTATTATAATGAAAAAACAAGCAATCTGAAGACCTATAACATACCTATAATACTTGTAATGGTTTTCACAAATAAAAATAAAAACTGTTGGTATAGTCTGTAAAGTTTAGGTTATTTATTGATAAAAATAATTGATGATTGCAGCCCTAGTTGTAATGTACTGACAACACATAAGACAACAATGGTGTACTCCTAATACAGTTTCACAGATAACTTCTGTCAGGTGTGTCTAAGGACACTGCAGTGCTGCTACTCTGTCCCACTCCAGAAGATAAAGCAGTGTGTTACACCGTAAGGATGTGCAGCACATACGTTCATGTCAGCTGGGAACTCGTCCTTCTTCACCAGGCCGGTAGCAGCAACGATGTTCCCGACAGCTCCGGTGGTTTTTTCAGCCACTGCAGACACACACACACACACAGAGAGAGACAGACAAATGCAGACAGATTAAAAAGATGAATCACTGTAGTCCTCCATTGTTTCTTATATCACTATTGGACATAATGACCACTTACACATGACAAATTAGCCGTTTTCCATTTAGCAGTAATATCTTACCACTGCAATGAAACCAAGCTTCTAACTCCAGTAATAACAATTTAAAGATGTGACAAGCAGATGGGAAACTCACCTGTGCCCACGCTGTCTTTGGCCTTGCTACCTGAATTGAGAAATAGCAAAATTTAGTCAGAAAAGGCATTGATTCTTTTCAAAATGCTTAACCATTTGAAATCTGGAGATTAGTTTTCTTTGTGTGTGTGTGTGTGTGTGTGTAGGTGCTATAACTTCACACTTCTCTGAAGCTAACGACAAAAGCAATAAATGAATATTTATTATATGTTATAATACTATGTTTATAATATGTTTTAAATGAAATGATCAAAAGGATTGTCAAGTCTGACTCAAGCTGCCTCGTTATTTGTTAAAATCTGCCTTTTCAAGGCTACGTGCTCATTTATGGCTCAGTCACACGACAGAAAAGAAAAAAGGACGGCAACCTCCCTGCAACTAGGAGAGCTCGGTGGTTGCCTGGTGATTGCATTGAATTTTTTCGCATTTGGCATTCAATTACAAGTAGTTGCGGTGACCAACTGTGAAAGTGTGGTTGCGTGCAAAACCCTTAACTTTCGATAACATGGCGATTGCACATGTCACCTGGTGGGAAACAACCTGTCTCCAAACAATTGTGGTGTGACTCAGACTGGCTGCAATCACTCTCAGACAGATTGGCAAAAGTTTGCAAATAATTTCTATCTAATTTATAAAATCAGACAGATTACCAACATGCTGCAATCAATTGGAGTCAGTCTGCGCTGATGAGCGCAACTCATCTGCAACCTGTCTCTTTTCAAGAGGGGATTTGACTCAACTGACTGTACTCTGGTTATATTCCTATATAAAAGCAAGGTTGCCAGGCGCCAATGTCATTTTGCAATTAAATCACTGTTTTGCAGCAACTATGTCACTATTTGTGGAGGACTTTCTGAATTTCTGTTTCAAATCTTTGTTTAATGTGTAGATACATATTGCATACAATTGCTAACTTGACCACGGGCAGTTGCAAACTAACAGATGACTGACGCCATTTTGTTGCCTTTTTATTGCCTTTTTATTGCAACTTGATGCACCAAAGTCACTTTAAAGACAGCAAATGGCTGCGACTGCTCGCAGACCCGGTCCTGGTCTTCAAAGCAACTGCTCCAAAGGAAATGAGATCACAAGTTGATTGCACATGCTTGCACTAATTTTGGATGTGCTGCAGTCTCCAGCAACTGTTATGCCTAGTGTGACTGTAGCATTATCTACCTGATAACACAGTTCTTAATATACTGTTGCTCCAGTACTATATGTCGACATGAAAAAAAGCTGCAGTAAGTTCCAGCATCCAGAAAACCTCTCATGATAAACTGAAATTGAATTAACATGATTACATTTGGACCGTCACTATCAGCCAATTACTTTTCGTATAAATAATGTAATATCATTTTTGTTTATCATTCACTGTTTGCCCCAGGTACTGGAGAACAGTTATGGCTACAGTACTTGGGCTCCTTTGGTTTATTGTGAGGAGTTATTAAACCACCAGCAAGTCATTGTTCAATTCTCTGATCCATCTTCTTTGGCAGATCTCATCCATCTACTCACTGTTCTCCATCATGCTATTGGGGCAATCTACTGTGGGCCCCTACCAGTTTTGATCACTCAAGCCCTGTCATCCTCTTTATTGTACAACAGTCAGTGGACTTATTGGTCCCCGAGGGCCTTTAAAAACCAACTGAAGAGAGAAGAAATAATGAAGTACAGAAGTCTCTCTACAAAAGGCGAGGCTCAAAGCAAAGCATACAGTACATCTGAGTGATGCCTCCATTTAGGTTTGGCTTTGGTGAATTGCAGCTATTGCACAACGAAGCACAAATGGAAGATAGCTGCAGGTGTGATTGCCAAATAATATTAGAATTATTATTCTTTACAAACTGACTTTGGATATTTTTAGACTGGGAATTCACCAAAACATTAGATAACATAATGTTATCCGCAACATTTTCCTGTAAATAACCAAAAAAAAAAGTGAATGATGATTTTTTAGTGTTTAAGTAAAAAGAAAAAAAAAAAAAAAAAAAAAAAAAAATTTATAAAAAAAAAAAAAAAACCCCTTAAAATAAAAAAAAAAAATAAAAAAAAAAAATAAAAACCAAAAAAAAATTTTAAAATTTTATAAA
>VUQS01002407.1:30656-44490 GCA_015108495.1 Heterochromis multidens | reverse complement strand
AGCCGAATCTCTTTGAGTTGCCTAGCTCTGTCATTTTTGGTTTCGGCTGTAGTTTCAGCATTCCCTGATGCACGTGAGAAGGTGACCCATAAAGAGCCCGCAAAGCATGATCAAACACTCGTGACAATTATTATCATCTCTGCTTAGTTAAAAAATAAAACAAAATAAAATAAAAAATCCTATCCTTATCCTCCACAGAGTCAGGGTATGGTGCTGTCCATTGTGCTGAACTGAATCTCTGTCCATGGTTCTGAGCCGTTTCAGCCAATATTAACACGGTACTAGAGGATGTGGTGCAACATAAAAGGGGCCACAAACCCCCCCTCCAATCTTCCACAAACGCATTACACATTTCTTTTTTTTTTTTACATACAGTCAGCCTAGTTGGGTTTTTCATTTTAGTTTGAGTAGATATACTCATATGTTGGTTTCAGCACAGGGATGCTTGTAAATGTAAGCCACATCTGCCCTCTTGTGGTCTCGATGAACGTTTTCAGTAGCAAGTACCTAGTGTTACAGGCATAGCCTTTCCTGTAAGAAGGTAGCATGATGGGTAACAAAAGTAAAAAAGTATGTAAGTAAGTTAATTTCCAGTGTCCTTGTTTTCTCACAGCAGTGTGCTTCAGTTCACTGGATAAAAGTTTTTATTTGTTCTGGAAAAATACATGTCATGTCACTTTACTAAAAGTGCCTCACTATGTGGCACGCAAAAATAAAAGCTCAGTGTGCAGTTTATATCCAAACATCCACTGAAAGAAAGAAAGAAAGAAAGAAAGTGAGTTCTTCCAGGTAAATCAAACCCAAGAATGTAGATTTGTTCACACTGAGTGTTTACAACAAGTGAACATGTCATTTTCATTAATACTGTTGATGCAGTTACATCTGTTTCAGACAGGCTGGCTTCATGCATCACAGTCACTGGACACAGCTGAGCCCCAGTCACAGAGAGCAGTACAACTTGAGATTAATTTCTTCAAAGAAAAGAACATCTTGTCAAAGTTGGCAGATTTGAGGCTAGGCTCCTTTTCTGAAGTCCCTGAAGGGCTTATGAAAGTTGCCAAATCAACTGGCAGAGTTGCTAAAATACACATAGAGAGGATTTCAAGTCAGCCCATCTGGGCCACACGTGCTTCTTGTAACAATGGAAGTGATCAGTACTAACAATGTGTGTCAGTACTGATAATTTAGCCAAATATACCCACTCCTCTACCCTCTAAAATGACTCACCATCAATCTAACATGTTCAGTTCATTTAGTGGGTATTAGCAGCCAGCAACTGTTATTTCATGCTGACTTGTCAGATTTGGTTTGTTGTTGCAATAATTAATTTAAGAATGTTTTTAAATACAAAAGCTAATCAGTGCTGCTTGAGCTGTGATGCTAACAGCTGCAGTCAGACCGGGATTGTGAACAGATTTCACATCTGCGGTCGGGGTGACTAATGACTGTAGGCGTAGTGTTAAAACGAATGCTGAGATTTAAGGCCTGTCACTCAACCATACATGAAAAGACACACATGCTCACAATAAGGTAGGCACAACACAATTAAAAACAGATTCTGATTTATGGGACCATGAGTCATGGCCAGATTTATATCCTAAAAGTCTCTGGGGCAAAGATTTGCTGTTGGGCCCCTAATACCCCCAAAGAATAAAAAATAAATTAGGGTGATTAAACTGAAATGAAAATATTGGTAACAAATTGATTTAAGGCCGTTTTTTTTTTTAATACAAAATGACCCAAATTCTCTGGTAACACACTGTCAAAATGTGAACACAGTATTTTTCACAAATGTCTGTAACAGTAAATGCATGTTTTGGGTTTTTGATTGTTGGTGAGACAAAGCAAGACATTTGAATACATTAGATTGGAATTTAGAAAATAATATTGGTCTTTTTTTCACTATTTCCTTTCCTTTTTAAAAGAAAATAATTACCTGATGTACTAATAATGTGAAAAATTGTTGGTGGCAGCATTTCAGTTATCAGATGATGCAAAAACAGGACTTGACCTGAGTTTTTCTGTCTCTTGATTACTTGATGGCAAAACTGATACAACTACAAATGACCAATGTATTATTAAAACTAGATTTCAACACATGGGGCCACAGTATGAAGGGTAGGGGACCTGTGACCTGGAGTGAACCTAAAGATCTGGGTTCCATGGGAAGGTGTGTGCTTCGCTCGGTTGTTAATTCAACTTTGCTCAGTTATCCCAGTAAACACATCACAGTTGGATTTGCTCCTGATTAGCTCCCCTCAGTGAAAACTTCTGAAAACCCTTCCAGTTAAGAGCACTTTAATGAACAGCAACATGTAAAGTCTCCTCTTGATAGGTTTACCTTATTTAAATTAGAGGAACTTGCTGTTTGATGCTAATAAGGGTCCAGTGTTCAGCCTTTGTGAACTTGTTTCTTCCAATCCATTTAACAAATACCCTTTTACTACACTACATTAGCTCGCACAACACTTTCAAGAAAACAACTCTCATCCTTCGCTGCAGTTTATCTGAATTTGGAATTGTGGAAATTGAATAACATCTGCTCCTTAACCTGTAAATGTTGCAGAAGATATGTTCACTGGTCCATGGCCGAACATTGTGTTTGCACAGCTTAGTGCCCACAAGTTTATGTGAATGAGTAGCAGGCCATGTTTGAAGTAGACTGTGCAAGCTCTACAGACCCAGCAGGCCAAAAATAAAGGTGACTCACCATGCATTATATCCTGGGAAATAAATTGTGAAATAAAATGTTCTCTGCTTGCACTTCCAAAATCGCTAGCACAGTCAGATTTCTCAGCTTCAGTGGGCAGCGGGCCTTTCAGCCCCCAGTGAACCCGGCTTCTTTACGACTCGAGCTCCTGCACGATGCTTTTCCTTTTACAGAGCCATTGAGTGGAGTCAGTCAGTCACAGCAAGCATTATATAATTCTAATCAATCTAAGTAATAAAATGTTGACATAGACCGAGGCCAACATGCAGTTGAAATTTACAGCTGTTTAGACTGCAGGTCATTTTCCTATGGCATGTGCATACATACTGCATCTGCCTTTTGGAGCTGAGTGAAAATAAAAGACTGCATGTGAAAGTCTTCAATTCTGAGTTTTACTCCTTATTTGAAGCAGTTGTGAATGACTGTGTACATTTACTGAATCGGATTGCATTAATAGTCTGCCACAAACTGTCGGTAAAAAAAGGAGAAGGAGTGCTTGCTGCGGGTCTCCAAGACGAAAAATATCTGACGTTTTTAAGAATGATGAATAAATCAGTGAAGTAGAGTAACCTGCAACACCTCTAGGTGGCAGCAGAGACTGTTTGTCTTCTTAAGGGCTGTGATTACTATTCCCAGCACTAACCAGGGAGCATATCAGCTTAGGACATACATGAATCGATTCATTTTAATGTATCTCTGCAGTTGCACGGAATGAAATATTTCCTTGTATCTGCCACTCCTCCGGAGCTGGAGTGTGCAGCTGTTAGATGTAGCAGGGATGCTGCTGACATCACCTTGAAAAGCCTTGGCTCTCTGTGTCTTATGTCTGCATGTATAAGAGCAATATAAGATAAACTCTTGCTTCACAATCAAGATGGAAGGAAGGAGGGAAGGAGATTCTCCAACTCGAATGGCTTGTTTTTATCACACATAGTGTAACACTGTGGCATGTTTACAGCACTTGGATAGGGTTTATGTTCTATTTGTTTTTATCACACAGGTTTGTATTTGTTATAAAGAATGTGTCAATAATTACCTATAGCTCTCCATATCTCTTAAGAACACACCCACGCTTTTGATAATGTGTGTTAATTTATGTAACATAATATATTTGTATTAACGATCCTCCATTCACTGTGTACATTACACACAGGCTGCCTATAGTCGGCTGATTGAACTATCCTTTGGGTGTAATAGCGGGTGTACTAAAATTAAAGACATTATGCAAATTATACATACAAAGTGCTCAAAGCAATTCTCCATCTTCTTTATGCATGCGGGCTCGATGAATCTGTGTGAGAGCACTCTCACCAATGATTGAACTCCATATACAGCACCTGAATGTAAGCCAAGCTATACAGATTAACAATGTGACATACTGGAAGCAATATTATGTTATATTATGTCATAGCAATTTATTAAACTGTCTCCAGGCTGACCACGTGAGTGGCAAGGATAACTTGTGGCTTGTGCGTGCCTGCATGCGTCTGCGAATTTGCTCCTTACAGGAAAACATTGCCCACTTTCCTTTTTTACTTGTCAATTTTGGGCAGTTATATAAACCCATCACAGCTGGCTGGTTGCCTGCACAATTGCCTGCTATTAATTGTGATGCATAATTGCATTACATAATGTGTTATGCTGCCTTTTAAAAGAGTCAAACAGCTGTGGCTATTGGCTGTCTCTGCTGTGCAGAATCAAGCTCTCTCCTTGAATGCACAGCCAGACAACAGCCTAATCATAAATGGAAGCTGTCACAGGTCATTGTCAGTCTTAAACCATATCAATAGGTCTTTTGTAACTCCTATAGCACTTCAATATATTATGTCAATGAATTGTAAGATTTTAAGTCCAGGGAGATTTGATTCATTTACATTCTCTTATCAGACCACTGCTAATTTAAACACAGCAGTCGTACAATGTCATCAGTGACAGACAGAGAAATCAATCTCTGTTATAGAAAGAGAGAGGGAGAGGGGAAGAGGGACAGTGAGCTGCGATTGACTCTGCCTGTAGGTTCCTCCAGCAGATGGTAGTGCAGCATCATGGAGGAGCTGTTCTCAGAACAGCATGAAAATGGTGCAGGGAGATGAGCAGCCTGCAAATGAATGCTAAAGATTCTGAGGCATGGACATTAATGGGATAATAGGATCATGTCTTACCAACACATCCTGCAAGATGGCATATTTCTAAAAAAAAGTGACAGACTCACAAGTGACAGCAGTGTATCTTTCAGCATCTCCCATATGGTGTTCCCAAGGGGAAGATTAACCCTTACATATTGTTCACGTCAAATTTGACCTGTTTTTGGTGACATTAAACACTCGATGTCATTTTTTTTAGCCTGAATTTTGATTTATTTTCTTAAAGTGACCCAAAATTCACAAAAAATTAAATATTTTAAAATTTTATACTGTTGTACAGGTGCTACAAATTTTTGTACACTGAGGCTATTCTGGATCAAATTTGACCTGTATCTATTGAGATGGATTTTAGTTCCACCAGTGTGAAATCAAATCAAAGAAAATTGTGGTTTTAGGGGATCTTCAAACTGTGAAAATGTACATGCAATGTCTGTGTGTATTTTTTATGAGACAGCGGTGGCAGAGTTCAAAGGGGACCTTGACAAAAGAACTGTTTGTGTTCCCTCTGCATTTGTCCAGGTTCCTGCAGACATAGGCGTTTGAAGGGTCATGGGGAATCTCGAAACAGTGAGACGGTAAAACAGCACAGGAGTGATCATATATGGTGCACATAAGGAACAGAGGTCATGTAGAGGTCAGAGGGTGCGACGAGGGACACGAGAGCTGTACCTGCAAGCACAAGCACCTGCAGTGTAACTAAATAACCTAAAAATAAACAAATTCCATCCATTCATCCATCCATCCAGCAGAGAGGACAGTGTGTATAGCAGTTGTAATGGTTATACATGGTTATATAATACATGCTAACAGTTCCATAATGTGCTTGCCATTTTTACTTTAAAAAAAAATATAGTTAAATCATTGTTGGTGGTATATTTTCATGCCTTAGATAAAACAGGACATGATATTTCTTGATGCATGCTCAATAATCCAGGTAAAAGAATCCCAAAAAGCTGAATCTGTTCATCTGGACGTAGCGTTTTTTAGTGGGAGAAACGTTTCGTCAACGCTGGTTTGAACGGGGAGTCAAGGAGGCCATTTACGTGAAAAGGGAAAGACCATCTCTGAACCGAGGAGGGGGCCTAAGGGTACATCTGTCACCATCTTACAATGCTGTGATTGCAGCCATTCCCCAATCTCTGTGAATGGTACTCATGGCCATTGATCAATGGTCATGACAATTTGCATACTATTGATCATGAAACAGACCAAATGGCCCACTGTTAGTCAGTGGTGTTAGTTTCGGTCATTATGCAAATGTACTGTTTATAAGGTTGGGGAATCCTGCAGTCAGCTGAGACTGAAGAAGTCACTTGGATAAGTTGACGAAACGTTTCTCCCACTAAAAAACGCTACGTCCAGATGAACAGATTCAGCTTTTTAGGACATGATATTGTGTGATAATAGATGTTTTTGCTCCAAAAATTAATTTAATGTGAACGGTATGCAAGGGTTAAAAGTGGAGCACATTGATAGCCAGGGTGCAATGAAAGTATGTGTGTGTTGCTGCAGTTTAGTATCCAGTCACTTACGCAAATGAATCCGGGATTGAGTGCAATCATAATATTCAAACAGCAGATAAAATACTTGATGCAGCAGGAGCAGAAAGCAAACCAACAAACCAAACCAGGACCAGAGCAAATATCAAATATGCTCCGACGTGATGAGTCAAAAAAAAAAAAAAAATCTCCACAATAGCTTCATTTGCATAACAAAGAGCATTTTTTTACAAGAGCAATTGTGACTTTTGTGTCATCAAACACTTTGCTTTGCTGTGCTTGATTTTAGTATTACAGGCATTATGAAGTCAAATATAAAGTAAGGCTGAAACACATTACTATTTCAGAGTTGGCCTTTTCAAAATTGCCACACCGTAAGTGCATGCAGACGAGAGATCAAACTGTCTGATTCATCCGAGATTCCAATTGTCTCTGCTCCTAAAAACAAAGTCAAGTATTGTTTCTGCACTGTATTGTATTCCATTTGGGAAATATCAAATAGGCGCAGATAGATTCACCCTCTCATAGGTGCTTGAAGAAAGTGTGGTGAAGGAAGTTTATCACACTGTAGCAGAAGCACAAAAAGAAAGAAAAAAAAAAAAGAAAGGCTCTGAACAAGAAGTGCTTGTACATGACAATGCAACATTTTCTGTGCTCCCCCAAATGGAAATAAGATGTCAAGGTCTGTTGATGGAAGTTTTCATTAAGGTGAAACATACCTTGCCCTGTATGTTCTGACAAAATACATCAGCGCTGGAAACATCAGCCTTAAGTTCAGAGGCATAACTGTGTCCTTTGAAGTCATGCAAAGTGCCTCTCATCAGATGAGAGCTCTGCAGACTGAGCCATACAGCATATTAAAAAAAATGCTGTGATTGGAAACCTGGTAAGCTAATGAGTTTGCACTTCTATCTTCTCAATTTGTACAGGCTTTTGTGCCAAGGCCTTTGAGGCTTTTCTGTGCCAAGTCTTGTAATAGTGTTCTCATTGTTCGTCTGAGAATCTGACACTTTTTTTCATGAAACTTAGGGGGAATCCATCTCTGAACTTTTTTTTTTCATATGGGAAAGACAAGGAGAAAATCTCTGTGAATTATGGATATTACTGCAGTGAAATTAAGATGACAAAGAATTGGCATACAAAAAAAAGAAAAAAAAATCCTGTCTTAAAAGGCTCTAAAGGGTGGACACTTCGCAACTGCATCTGAGCTGCAATGCGGCGTAACAAGTCATAAGTAGCTCTTGTTAAAGACTTATAAAACCATATTGCTTATTCCACCTTCATTCTGCCTTTATGTTAGTCAGAGAGCCTGGACACATATAGTCTTATGGGCAATAATTGCCTATAACTTTTTGTTATTAGTTTCCTGTAATAGTGCGTATATTAGAAACAAAATTATTGTAGTAAAATCTCTTTCTCTTTCCCTCCCTCCTCCCTCATTTTGGTCTCTCTCTGTCTTAGCAAACCACATAACTACTGTATCTGATAAATAAGCTACAAATTAGAAAGGGGTTTTACACTCGGGAGTTGTTCAAAGTCTACGGAGGACAGTGACCACAGTGCTTATCTGAACTTAAGATGCAGGCTGTTGAGATTTGCTGGGAGCGAAACTAGAGGCTGGTTGAGTCTTCAGGCATGTCCAATCCTATCCATTCAACCATTAATGCTCGAGAGTAGACCAGAGGAAACATTACAGCCCTCAGATCCACTCTCAGGCAGATAGGCCAGGGTTCCTTCTCCTCCTCAAGCTAACCGCTTGGAAAAAAATAAATCCCATTTAAGACAAGACAGTCCAGAACCTTTTTCATACCCTCTTTATACAGTAGGTTCACTACATGAATCTACTGCACCTACAGAAATTCAGATTTTTAATTAAAATTTTTGATGCAATAAACAGCTGTTTATTGCTGTTTATCTGCACTTTGTTGTGTATGCAAATAAATCTTCATTCACAAATATAATATACAGGTCAAACTACTGAAAAGATGCACCCTCAAAAATAATTTAATGACATTTAGAAGCAAAATGAAAACAAATGTGTCCCGTATAAAATTATGATTTCTTCTGCACAGTTCTTGTTCACACACACAGACACACACACACACACACACAACACACAAGCACAACAATTCTATGAGGCTCAAGGTTGTCGTGCTTATTGAATATATCAACTTAACCACTGATGTCATTGATCAAGAAGCCAATTCCAGTTCTATTATTGTGTTAGAGGGTAAAACAATTGCCAAATGACTTTGCAAGGTGCACTCACTTGGTAAACAGATCTGAGATCCATTAAAGCCTTGGAGATTATCAAGCCTCAGTCCAACAATTTGTGAGGACCGCTCTAAACACCTTGGTGGTGACCTTCCTTATCCAGCTGAAAGTCAATGGGAAACGTGGCAAGGAGCCCGTCATAACCACAAGCGCCCCCTGCACTTTAATTACGCCGCATGTCAACGGATGGCCATTTCCTTGTCCACTCACCCCCCTTATATAACCATGTGTTCTTATCAATACCTCGGACTCACTTACCATATGTGCCATATAGGTTTAATACCCCCCACGATACTGCTGGCCACAGTTAATCACAGTATACTTACTCCATGATAGATATGGCATAGCATGAACTCCATCACATCAATATTGCTGCCAGGACTTTGTGGTAGCTGCCTCTCTCTGACCTCTGAGTGAGGAACGTGGATGCTTTCCATGTGCTTAATCATAATGCACAGTGCCTACTGCATTGATAGGTTAATGTACCCGAGAGGATCAATGCAGTCTCGAGGACGTCTAGTACAACAGACATTCAAAGGTTTGGGAAAGGCTTAACAATGAGTGCAGTCTGTCTATGTTAGGATCTGAATACAGCTTAATTAAATGGGGTTGTGTGAGGTCTGGTGACTGGTGTGACGAGCTACTGCAAATAATTGGCAAGCGCAACAGTTCTAAAGAATGCAAATTTGACCGGAAGCTCATTAACAGCACATAAACAACACTTTCTACATATTTTTTGAAAACACATTCCTAAAGATCAGCTTCAGTTCAATACTTTGAAACATAGGCACTGTAATGAATGTTTGCAACCTATGGGGGCCGAATTGAGGTTTAACTCAAAGCTGTCTTGATGTGGTTTCTATCAGTTATATAATGTCACAGTGATATTCAGGATGTTTGAAGATATCTGAGGTTGGTCCCTGAATAATAGTGGCTGGCAAGAGATCAACAGTTGAAGCATGTTTGTACTTGTAATCTCCATGAAACTTTATGCAAATCTGCTTGGAATAAAAAAAAAAGGAATAGGCGTTTTTGCCTCACATGGAAAACTCAGCAATAATTGAAAAACAAGTCAGGAACAATTTTTATCCTTCTCTGTCAAGATAATGCTTTCAGTGTGGTATTTAAAGGATGGCAAACATGAAAAAGTCTTTCTTTAGGCATTTTTAAAAATATTTTGTGAAATAGCACCTGGGTTACTGTATCTTTGTTCTCTGAAGGGGAAAAAGCATCCGCATGGATACAGAGAAAAACATTTGCTCCCAATGAATAAATAATGAAATGAAATGAGGTGCTTGCATTAATTTGCAAAGCACAAAATGTGAAAATATTTCACACAGTTTTTAAGCCAAGGTTTTTGGGTGGGATCATTATACTCACAGCGGGGTGTTACAATATGCAGCCAAATATAGCAGCACTTTGGAAACTTTAAAAATGCAGTGTACTTTGACAGTAAATGAAATGGAAAGCATTCTACAACCTTTTTATTTTAAAAGGAGTGGTGCTGAATCCAAATGTAAACTAAGATGAATAGCTAAGTGTGCTTTGAGTTGAGGGATGACGAATCCAAAGTGTGACAGAAAATTAACGCCTTTTTTGGAAATGTGCACATTTTATTCTTCATCTGTCCTTCTAATATCTGTTATCTGAGTATGCATTCTCAAAATTTTAATTGCAAAGCTGCAACATTAAAACAACCTGCCTAATTTTGTGTAGATCCCCCCTGTGTCACCAGAACTTGTCAGGGTGTCCTGTGGTGTGTAGCACTAAGGGGTTGGCAAGTGAATCTTATGGCTTGTGGGGTGGGCCAGGTTTGTTCCTGCACATCTCTTTGGATGCTTGACTGGATTGGAATCTAAGGGAGTTCGGGGGCTGGGAAAATGCACTGGGGTCCTTGTTGTGTTACTCGTGCCATTCTTGAAAAGTATGTTGGCGTGTTCTCGGTCTACAGCAATGTTCTTGTGGGTGACTCATGTCAACGTAACATCCACATAAATGCCAGGACCCGAGGCTTTCCCAGCAGAACACTAAATTGTAACAAGATGACAAATGTTCTACACTTCACCTGTCGGTGGTTTTAATGTTATGGAGAGCTGTTTGCCAACTTTGCTAAAATTCACTGAGCAGATCTGCTGAAGACAATAGTGACTCATTTTACACAATATCACTGAGCATCTGCAGACGAATTGTCTCTTTTATCTTCAAGAGTCTGGCAAGCCATAGCAGAGCTTTATGGTCCAAGAACAGGAAAGCTGTTGTCTTGAAAGATGAAAACCTGAAAGCAGACGCAGTTGTGCACCAGTGACTGGTCAGAGAGAGACAAACATTTATCTTTGGTGCACAAGCATTATTCCATCTCACTGTAAAGATGGAAAATTATATCTTCTACCAAACAGCTCTACTGGATAATAATTAAGATGTAGCCCGGGGCTTGTGTCTTAGCAGGGGTCCCCACCTATTGTGTGAGTGTCGAAATGCCCCCAGCGGACATGAGTTCATGTGGAATATCTTCCTCAGCACTATCTTGTGAAGAAATCGTGATAATGGAGGTAAAGATTTTAACATCCCTTCCCTGGCAAGGATTTGAGCAAGCAGAATAAATAATAAGAGCAATGATCTGTCCCACATGGAAAATTATTTGTGACTATGAAGTATTACATCACTTAACGGTGAGACTTAGGAAAGAAGAAGAAAAAAAAAAACTTAATTAGCGCCTCCAGAGAGCAGAAACAGATCCAAGATTTCAAGGGTAACACTCAGCCAAAATCTCAGCCAATATATTATCTCTCACATTAGTTGGTACCCTGCTGCAGGAGAGCACTCTTTTCATTTAGAGATATACAATATGGCAGGCCCTGACAAATAAATATGAGTCCTGGTCGTAAGCCTGAAAATCTTCCGTGTTTAATTAACCAAGCTGTCATCAAGCTACTCATACTCTACTTTTACCTGAGTCAGACTTGTATCATACCGCCATTATGTGTGTCTGCCTGCAGAATATATAACAGAACGAGAGAGAGAGAGAGAGAGAAAGAGAGAGAGAGAGAGAGAGAGAGCACATTTTTTTTTCTTTTCTCTTATTTTTAAGGTAGAAAAAATACTACAATGTATGCTGACCTTTTCGCAGCGGGACTAGATGTGTTTCACACTTGTTAAATACGGTTGAGCCACACAGCTCCTGGTTGGAGCTGAAGGTCTTAATTGGCATGTGATTGCCTGTCATGAGTCATCATGGGAAATGCTGGGTGTTTTTCAGTGTCACTGACTGTGTGCAAACACACGGATCCAACAGATGGCAACATTGTTCCTTCTTCACCAGAACAGGTTACTTGGCGATCCGCCAGTGAGGTAGGGGTGCATCGACGAACCCTCAAAAATAAAAACAGCCATCAAATACAAGTGTGGGCGATGACGATGTGACTAATTGTTGCCATGGTGATCTGGTCTTTGAGATAACGTCTAACGGTAAGGGAAAAGGAGCAAGCTGTGTAGACAGCAGAGGAGAAAATGGGAATGAAAAGGGGGAGGGAAGGAGGAGATTAAGGAGCACTAATGTTGAGTGTGGGAAAAGTGAGAGGGGAGAAGTGACCTTATAATGTAAGGTCAACTCAATGTCCCCCAGCCAATTCAGCGATGTAAATACCTTGCGGTTCATTTATTCAAGAACTGGTCTTCATCCTCAGAGACTATCATTTCTCATTTCAGACTTACTAGTGTTCCAAATGGATTTTAACTGAACCCAGTCACCATCGCCAAGGTTAATGTTAGTACGGGTTTGTTTCTGTGAGCCTAGAAACTCTTTGTAAACCAAAGGTGTCACAAGTGGCATTTAAAGTTTAGTTTATGTTTGTAAAATGCCTATATGGGTGCATCCAAGTGTTTACAGTCTCGGCTAAAAAAAAGGTCCTTCACACAAGTATAAAAAATGACATGCTTCTGTATTTCTCTCCAAGAAAAAAGCAGGATGTATACCTGCAGTTGCAGGTGGAGCATGCACTCATCCCTTCAATCACCTCCAGGATCCTTTCATCAGGCTGTGTCTATGAAGCAGCGTGCTGGCATTATGTGTGCTGTTTGCTCAAGCAGTGTTACCCCACAGCGAGTGCCGAGTCAGTGTCTGCTGTGTTAATGTTGTGCCAGGGAGAGACGCCTGGCCACGGACTGTTGCATCAGCCTTTCCTTTTGTTTAACAGGACAATGAACATGCTTGGATGCTAGTAAAAACAAGACAGGAAAAAGTGAGGCAAATAATAGAGAGCATGAAAAAGAAGAGGCTCTGCATAACACCATCCCATCTCTTTGTTAAAAATAAATCCAACTAATCCAGTTTTCCCCATGGTCAAGGTCAGTTCTTTAATAAGACAGATATAAATCATCACGGGGTTCATATTTCTCCTCAGTGCTATCAAGACCCTGCAGTACTGTTGTGTTGTGTATTATCACATGGGGGCTGCCAGTGGTGTGGCAAACTATGTTGAGCTGTGGCTTGTCACAGAGCTGTGTGTCATATGACAACCCGCTACCTGGCAATAGTTTCCACTGGGGCTGAGCGATAAGAGGGGTGCTGCAGATAAGATGCTTCCTATTCTGGATATGCCAGGAGCCCCTGCCATTTACAAGGGAGGGAACTGATCATTTTTAAAGCAGTGTAAGGACTGCCAGGACTCTGTTTCACTCCAAGTCCCACAGCACAAGCTGGATTTGTTTTTCACAGCCAGGATCAGCCTTTGTAGTGTGTTTGATGTCACTCACCAAAAATGTCATTAACGGCAGGAGTTGCCATTGCCGGCGTCTTTTTTAGTATTGACTAGTGAATAGCAGCCACCACTGTATGTGACTAATCATTACTCACGCCTCCGACTGCAGTGTGCCTGATAACGACGCAGGAATGTGGATTTGTCTTCACTCCCACACAGGCTGGTGCTAAATGACAGTGAAGTGACGAGTCCTGACGATTCTGACATGATACATGTCGTCTTTCACCGAGCCAAATTCGTCAGTAACACCCATCACAGTGCCACTTGTCACTGTGCTCCTGCTACTCATTGCTGTGCCTGTCACTGTGATGTTGCAACATAAAAAGACGACCCCATTCCCTGCTCCCATATATATATATATATATACACACACACATATATATATATATATATATATATATATATATATATTTTTTTTTTTTTTTTTTTTTTTTTTTTTTTTTTTTTTTT
>VUQS01002407.1:12224-30636 GCA_015108495.1 Heterochromis multidens | reverse complement strand
TAATATAAAATATGTTTTCCTTTTATATATATATATATATATATATATATATATATATATATATATATATATAAATATATATATATTTTTTTTTTTTTTTTACTGTATCACCTAATGTTCTGTATAATATACAAAAATTACCATTTTGACGTACTTGCATCAACCAGTCAGGGTGCACTTTACATTCACATCCCATATAGGCTATTATGTATAGTGCAGAATGTAATAGGTGTCATACATAACAGTGACCTGCGACCACCAAAATCTAATCAGTTCTTCCTTTTGTCCAAGTCAGCATTTGTGCCATATTTTAAGAAATTTCCTTAAGGTATTACAGAGATATCATGTTCACAAGAATGTGGATTTGAATTGAAGACAAAATGTTCTTGTGACCTTAACCTTTAACCTTGACAGGCTCATATGATAGAGTGGGATGTCCTCTAATCATTCAAACCTGAACCCTGAATGGCCAAATGTTCTAAAGCCTTCTGTGGAACCTAGTCAAAGTTAAAAGGAGCATTATAAGTGCAGATCATTTACCATTTTACCATTTAACCAAAATCTAAACATTTTATCCTTGAGTCCAAGTGAACATTTTTGCCAAATATAAATAAATCCCTTGAGGCTTTCAATAGATATCTTGTTTATGAAAAAAGATCAGAATGAATGGACAACCCCAAAAACATGATGCTTCAGGCCTCTAAAACATTTTCTAAAGCAGGTAAAAATGTTGCAATTTTTTTTATTATTATTTTTCAGCCACAAAAACACATTCTCACATGAGTGACAATGTGTTTTTGCCATGTAATGCACCCCTGTGTCCCCTCTGCTCCCTCTCTTTGTGTACAGGACAGTTTGTTTCCGCATCAGCCTCTCAGCAGGAAATTAGTGGGCAGAAGGACTACAGACCTGTATCTGCAGGCCTATGCTAGAACATCAGGCTGTTTTTTCTGCGTATGTGTGCATGCATATATGTTAGCTTAAACAAGACGCTTACAAAGAACTCTACATAATAGCAATTGGCTAAGGATTCATTAAAATGTAAATTCCACCCAGGCCTCTTGTGAGTCTTTACAGTGCTTCCAAAATAACTGCGCAAAGGCCTTCTGGGGACTTAACTTATGATCTAATCTGTATGTCTTATCTGAAACCTCCTTCTTTCTCTATGCAAGCAGAATTGGAGCGCCCCATCTGATTTGGGGGAAACAGAACACTTAGAACCGATGCCTGGCTGGCTTTCAGACCGTCCCGCTTTCACTGTTTGTTTGCTTTTCAAGAGCAGCACAAAGATAATTAGACAGCTGGTGCTGAGCCAATTTGTGTCCCTCAGTCTGTTGTTTACCCACTTTTTGCATAATGCAGACGTGATTGTTGACATTGTACGATGTCGCTACACGGTCACAAGTGGCCATTTGGGTTATTTTCCTTGGTGTAGCCTGACTGTGAAGAAGCTGGGCTTTTTTTGGCTTGGGGAGGCACACGTGTGTCCACTGTGTGTCTTTGTGGCTGGAACACTCATCTATTTGCAATTAGGACCCATGCACAATTAACCACCATCAAAAGAGATTACAATGCCATTCTAGATCAAGTAGACACAAGAAGCCCACTGACCACTCTACAGTTGCAAATGTAGAGTGGTCATATTAACATTAGCAATTTTTCAGTGTTTTCTCAGTGTTTTTCAGAGAAGGCTGTGAGTTGCAATGAAGCAAGGAGGCGATTGAAGGGATTTCCTATTTAGACTGCATTGACATCATTTAATTTTTTCGGGGTCAGTAGGACATTAAATAATTTGCAGTTTTTGACAGCCATGGCGAGAGACATTATGTTTTTGGGCTTTCTATATGTATGTTCACTTTCACCAAATGAAAAGCTGATAAAATTTTGGTGATTAGAGGTTGAAGGTCACTGTGACCTCACAAAACACATTTCTGGCCATTATCTTAATCTTAAAACATCAGAATCAGATTTACTGTCTAAAAATAAAAACATTTAATACCTTCAATTATATTCCTTCAAAGTCTTCATTACATACTATATGAGCCTGGACCAATTTTGTGTGTAACACTTTCCAAAGTAAGTTTTTCTCTAATGCAATAATGTAACACATTGCTCTACTAAATTAAATAATCACACTAAAATTACTAATCAAACCATTATGTCATTCCTTGTGTCACATGAAAATAATCTGCATGATGGGTGAATTGGAAAAAAAAAAAAAACCTCATTAAACGTTCCCTTTTTCCTGTGCCAGGTATAATCACTTCACTTAATTAAAAACAGAGTTAATTGGAGTTAATTAGCAGAGTGGTTTACAACTTTTGAGCAGGTATGGAGATATGAACATTGCATACTTTTATTTTTATTGCACAAAAGGACAAGAAGGTAAATTGCAAACTGTGCCCAGGCTAGAATTAACTGTCCATTGGTCCTAAAATGATATCACCTCTTTCTCTGCATTTGCAGAGTTAACAGACTTAGCTCTTATGATGCTACGTTTTTCAGTAACACAGTAATGCAACGCATCATTGTGCTAAATTCAGTAATCACATTACAATTGTTGTTACTTGTGTTATAAAGGTTCTTCAGTTATTATTAATTAGAAAAAAAAAAACATGTGCAAAGACCAGCATGCTAACACAAAGCTAGCCAAGAAAAAGAGTTCAAGCTGAGTTTATGCTGACCCCAGCCCAGCAGCCAGAGCCTGGACTTCAACAGGTAACAAAGGCAGTGATGAGCAGTCAAGCTTGTAGCATTGTAGCCTCAATTTCTACCTGTGCATGTTTCTACAGTAGAATTGCAGCGGTGATTGCTCTGAAGTTTCTTTGGGCTGGTTTTCAACTCTGCTTTGTGTTCAGACTTAAACGATCGTATGCATGTGCTCATTAACGTCCTCATTAGAATTTGTCAGTATGTGGGACTGTAACCTAAGCCTTACATTGTAAACTGGTATTTATGTGACATTTCATTTCAGGCCATTTTATCGAGTAATGCAAAGTAGCATAACAAGTATTGTAACAAATTACTTTCTTTGGGGAGTAATTAACTAATGTAATGCATTACTTAAAAACCAAACAAACAAAACTAATGAGTAATGTGTAATACATTACTTTTTTGAGTAAGAACCCCAACACTGTCCATTTCTACCCGTATCTTTTTCTACAACTGAATTACTGCAGTCACAACATTTTTCTGTGACATGCTTTTTGGTTTGCTTTTCTCATTTGGACTGATATGTTGCTAACTACAACTCATGATGATGACTACTTGTTTTACAGTAACATTTTTTATGTATCTGAGTCATGTGTCTTTATCAGGAATGAATGCTCCTGCTTCTCCAGGATGTGACTGATAACATATCAAATGAATGCACATGGACATCTAACATCCATCCATCTTCTATATCTTCCTAGTCTGCTCAGAGTTTCTGAAATCGTGGCCTATAGGCATGGTACATACTGCACAGATCATGATGAATTAAAAAAAAAAAAAGTTGTTCAAAAAATTTCTTCTTGCAGCCTCAGATGGAGGCTCAATGCCAGATGTACATTATTGGGTCAAATATAGAAAAAATATGCAAAAAGTTTTTATACAGTAAAATACAAGAAATTGTACACTTCTGTATTTTGTTGCTTCATTTCTCACCCACCTGAAAAGCTTAGCATGTAATAAAGTTGTCATTTGGCTTTTTTGTATGACAATAAATCACTCAGAAGAAATAAAATCACTTTGGTTTCGAGTGTGCTTTTGTAGCATAAACTGTGTCTATTTTTGAGGTCAATTGCTGGTGAGAGCTTATCATGGAAAACAGAGTATGACAAAGGAGTCATGAGAGACATTACTGATTAAGTCATATTGTAAATTGCTTGCAGTATATAAGGACATTTCATTCCACTAGGTTCAAACATAACACTTATACTTTATCCACTTCCTCAGTGACAAATAGGACATTGGCTTGAGTGTGTTCGATTAAAGGAGCGCACCACTTGGGAGTGATTAAAGTTTGATGAAGCATGCATCTGCTCACAGACAGAAATGTTGTTTTGGGGTTGTTGCACTTGTGCTTTTGCCCAAGTGACACAGAAAGCATTTTTTGTGGTCTGAAACCATAGAAACACAATACTTGCACTGGTAAAATTCCACGCAACAACATGATTCAAGTGATGGTAATTTGTGTTGCCAATGTGCGTCTTAGATATATGATGCCAATGTTCATTTCTATGGTTGACTTTTTAGCCTACAGCAAACTCCATGTAAAAAGGGCAGAGGGATATGCTGTTTTTCACTTGAGTTTTGAAGTACACTTAGAAATGGGATACAGTGAAATAATGAGAAATGAGAAGTCTCAACAGAATGTATCATAAAGTCTTTGTTGAATCATATTGTCTTGTTGCCTCTATCATTAGTAAGAGTATCTTTATTCATATGACAGAAATATGCACTCGCAGTAGAGTCTTTAGTGTGATTAGTACCAAGTTCAAGCTAAATATTCATGTCGTTTCTCTTTTCAAGAGGTCAGCTGTGCTTTTTTTGTTCAGATTGTGCACAGTTGCCAACATTATATTGCAGCCTTGGTTTAGGAGATATAAAATATATTTGGATGATATAAATTTGTCTGCCAGTTTGTCATTGTAACACTTAAGGACCCGGCACACAACGTGATAGCATTATTGACGTTTTTATTGTCACGCACAGCTTTACACATAGTGTTCTGGTTCTCCAGACTCCAGCGACTGTCTCCTCCAGGTCCCGGCGACCTACTGAAATAGGGAAGGCATGATTAGATGACAACTCATAGCTGACAATCACCCTTCCCTATCCCTGCCCCTCTGAACCCACTGCTCCACCCCTCCCCTGCAGCTGAGCCACAAACCACACCCTGCCACAGTCATATTGTTTATATTAGTGAAGTACTTTTTTATTCATTAAATTAAATTATCATTAAATATTATTTGGATCAGGCAAAAAAAAAAGAAAAGGCATGACCAATTTCACAGTGAGCAGCACGAGCAATAATACCCTAAGCTACACTGTAATGCCAAAAGTATTCGCTCGTCTGCCTTCACACGCATATGAACTTGAGTGACATCCCATTCTTAATCCATAGGGTTTAATATGATGTAGGCCCACCCTTTGCAGCTTTAACAGCTTCAACTCTTCTAGGAAGGCACAGGGTTTAGGAGTGTATTTATGGAAATTTTTGACCATTCTTCCAGAACGGTATTTGTGAGGTTAGACACTGATGTTGGAGGAGAAGGCCTGGCTCTCAGTCTCCACTCTAATTCATCCCAAAGTTTTTCTATTGGGTTGAGGTCAGGACTCTGTGCAGGCCAGTCAAGTTCTTCCACACCAAAATTGCTCATCCATGTCTTTATGGACCTTACTTGGTCATGTTGGAACAGGAAGAGGCCATCCCCAAACTGTTCCCTTAAAGTTGGGAGCATGAAATTGTCCAAAATATCTTGGTATGCTGAAGCATTAAGAGTTCCTTTCACTGGAACAGAGCAGAGCCCAACTCCTGAAAAACAACCCCACACCATAATCCCCCCTACACCAAACTTTACACTTGGCACAATGCAGTCAGACAAGTATCATTTTCCTGCAACCACCAAACCCAGACTTGTCCATTGGATTGCCAGACAGAGAAGCATAATTCATCACTCCAGAGAACATGTCTCTACTGCTCTAGAGTCCAGTGGCGGCGTGCTTTACACCACTGCATCCAACACTTTGCATTGCGCTTGGTGATCTAAGGCTTGGATGCAGCTGCTCGGCCATGGAAACCCATTCCACTGTTCTTGAGCTAATCTGAAGACCACATGATGTTTGGAGGTCTGTAGCTATTGACTCTGCAGAAAGTTGGCGACCTCTGCGCACTATGTGCCTGAGCATCCACTGACCCCGCTCTGTGATTTTACATGGCCTAACACTTCATGGCTGAGTTGCAGTCGTTCCCAATTGCTTTCATTTTGTTATAATACCACTAACAGTTGACTATGGAATATTTAGAAGTGAGGACATTTCATGAGTGGACTTGATACAGAGACAAATAGATTTTTTACATAAAAGAGACATAAATACAGCTATATGTGTGTAACTGGCTGATGACATGTTTGGTGGATGATGATCATTTTAGGTGTGTCCACCAGTTTCAGATGCAATCAAAGTTGTCTTTTTTTTAGAATTTGCTCCATATGAGATCAGTGAATCTGTGACACCATGAGTATGGTGGATTCCTGTGTCGGCACAGACAGAGTGATGTTCAGAGTGGTGTTCTTTTTTACAAGCCTCACTGATCTCTATTGAGCAAGACTGAAGTAATAAACAATGATGCTCTTTAAATTTCAAAAATCATGTTATTTGAAATGGTAATAGGTTAAAAAAACCTTATTTTACCTGCAAATATATTTTGGATTTTATATCAACTGTAGTTGGCAAGTATAAGTTAAAATTTGAAATTCTGAATTCACAGTGTAATGTTGGCTTACTCATTTTGTCCTATAAACTCCAGTAACAGTTTAAAAACTTTAAAAATCTAGCAGTGAGATTGACTTGAAGTGCTCTGCTAGTCGTGAATCAAAAGTGCAACAAACTGTGACTCAGAGCTCTTGCCCTGATGAAATTCACTATTTTAACATCAACAACATGGTTCAATTTTAGCACTGACTTACACAACACCCTCCGGTGTATAATGCAATGCAAAAATACCAATTTCAGTTCTGGGTTCATTTCATTCACTTTATTTTGCATCTGCTTTAAAAGCTCGACATTTTTCTCTGTCAGATTTGGACAGCCATCAATTGTAACACCTGCCAGTTTGCCCCATTTCAGCCCAACCTATCCAAGCATGCAGTTACCTCCCTGAACAAATCACTTCCTGTTGTAGTCCCTTTCATTGCTGCCAGCTCCTCTGTAATCTCAAGCTCTTTTGTTTTCCCACATACAAAGATGAGTAACTTGTCTGTGTTGTGGACATCACAGCTCTCGTCCAGAGTCAAAATTGTCTCCCTTGTTTTTCAACTGAAGCTCCAGATTTCACACATTGTCCTTGATCCATCTTGTTAGGGTTTGCCTGGAGAGGGGCACATTCTCAAATGCTTCTTTTTCTCAGGGCATATTAGCGCAGCAGAGTCCACCAAAACTCCCCATCAGAGAATGGCTTACTATGTTTTGTGATTTTGTAGGAAATCATAAAGGTGGTCCTGACTGCTCCATCCTTGGATATGTAAAGCTTGGTAAAAAGTCTTTGTTGCTTTTGCAGCTTTCCTAGCAAAGGTTCGGATGTCCATTCCCACTCTGCAACAGTCAAGTTCTTGTATTTCTCTGCGTGCTTGGCTTGTAAAGGTGATTCAGATGTAATCCTTAAACACAGCAATCTGCTCTCCACAAACTAAGCACAGCTTTTCCTCTGACTTCAGTAAATAAATACATAGAAAACCATGTCCTGTTCAAAACTCTACATTCTGCATCAGTCTTTTTTTAATGTGAGCTGACATCTTTCAGATCTAGCAAACTCACATCTCTCATAAATGTTGGTTGCAATGCATTTACAGGGAAGCTGCATTCACTTGCACACACGAATGTATGTAAAAATTAAAAAAAAAAAAAAAGCAGTTGCCTTCAAAATAAAAGCAACAACATTGTATTATGATTTCCCACAAAGCTGCAAAAAAACCAAAACAAAACAGTAAGCCATTCTCTGATGGGGAGTTTATCAAGGAGTGATTAGTGGCTGAAATGGGACAAACTGCATGATATATACTTCCCATTGACCTCACACATGCTGGTTAGGGTTAACCAAAGGGCTGCTGTAACAAGTTTAAAATGAGACAGAAAAAATGACAAAAACTATTTCTGTGCGTACGTGACCTTACTAGAGAAAAATACAACCAACTTTAGATCTAAATAACTAAACTGTTTTTAACTGGTTTTCTATCGATGGGTATTAATGCAGTAGTGCATTAATGCTGTAATGACATCTTCTTTAAAAATACAAATATACAAGTTAGTGGTTCTAAGTTGTTTTTGTTTTTTGTTTTTTTTCTGGAATTCCACACTTCAGAAGCTGAAAATTTGACAAACCACACCCCACAATTTTAACAATTAAAAGGGTGCAGTAACATCAGCAAATATTACCTCACCTTATGTTCATTTTATACCTGGTTTTCTGAGTCCCACCTGTATTGGTTCCTCTTTAGGTTGTAAAGATTGCAATCAAAGTCACCCTCATACACCCACTGAGACCATCCTGCCAGATAGCATGCTGCCAGTTGGTTCAAAATTCTTAAAATCTGTGACAACCGAAGCTAAATTTGCATACAGAGTTTTCCCCAGTGAAACGCTAACTGAATGAAGACAGATCAAGATTTCTTTCCTCAAAAGGGCTTAGTGTTGCAGCTTCAAGAAGCTTTGACTGCAACAAAATTTAGTGGATGTATAGTATTCATTCTGTGATATGCATCCCTTTATTTGCTGCAAATACTACTGTTATAGTATTTTTCATCCTACCCCACAGGGAAAAAAAACTCCTTTGTGTCAAGAATGAGTTTGACATAACTGTGATTAATGACGCGTAATTGTGCTGCTGCATACTCACCACCCTATTATTCAATGTGCTGCATGGATGCACATAGCGTAAGAATGCTGAATGTATACACCATATGTAGGATGACAAAATAGTCTCTGGTCTGTTGTACACAAGGTCAGTCCTGCTGGGCCAAGTGAACCAGTTATATATCTGTGCTAGTTGATTATCTGTGCTTCGATTGTCCCACAATTAGTTATTTTTATTGTAATGCACTTGACAGTTATTCTGTGTTTTCCTTATTATTTTTAATCTTTTTTTGTTGCCTTGAAAAGATTTTATATTTGCTAGCACAAAAGGGAAAAATAAAAGCAAACATTATTTTGTTATGTACAAGCCAAAAAGTGTGTCAGAAATAAAGTGGAAAAATCAGAAATAAATAGTTTAATAGTGAATAACAACTGTTCTGGACTAAAGCATGCTTGGATAAAAGTTGGCATATCGAGCTGCGGAGAAGCTTCAGACAAGGGACTAATTGGTTTCTTTGGGACATGTGGCAGGGTGTCAACTGAAAGGTTAAAAGAGGCCATCAGACATGCAACTCCCCAGACCAGAACACAAGTGACAGTTTTTAAGAAGCCCTCATCATCTCCCATTCACATCATGTTGATCACTTCATCAATATCACCACAGGTGACTTGAGAGAAGTTAATGCCTTCAGATGCCCTCCATGTGGAAACTTTGCTTTGCTGCGGCAACTTTGCAGCCTGTTCACTTTTAGCTTTTACATCTGAAATAATTGCGTGTGGCATGAAAAAGATCAAAAGGAAACAGGATAAAGGTTCAGAGCAGATGGATTCAGAAGCCAGCAATAATGCAAAAATAATAAAGGATGCATGGCTCTAAAGGAGGGTGTTTACTGACTTGTTTGCCTGTGCTTTTGGAGTGTATGCAAGTGTGTGTTTATATTTTCCTTTCATGCATCTCATAGTCAGAGTGAATGAGATGAAAGCCATGTTTGGATGGGCTCTTTGTTTAAATGTAATTCTTCATTTCCTTTGTCAAGGGGAAGTTAGATCGCGACCCCGTGCTTCTGTCAGTCATCTCTTCAGCCCGGAGGGGAACAGTCTGTCTTCATCATTCAAGCCTTCCATCTACTGCTGTCCTTTTGTTTCAGACTCTATTCATAGATCATGAAAAGAGAAACTTGTCTTTTACCTTCCTTAAACCTATTTTTGTCCTTGTGTGGTTTTATTAAGTTGTCATGTGAAGGGCTTGTAGTCACTCATGGCTTATTCAACCTTGCAGAGCAATAATTATCAGAATGGATGCATCTGATACACACACACACATACACACTACTAGGGGGGAGGCTACAGGTGGGGTGCTCTTGTCACTTATCATCAACAAACAAAAATCAATTAATAATCACACACCCTCTTATCAAAGCAGACTAAACGGTGCGATACAGAAGCGCTCTAAAAATGTATTTATGTCTCTATTCACACACGTGTTCATGTATCTGTGAGCGCATCTGCCTGGTTGCACGATATGCCTGTGTGAGCCATGTACAGTATCTGCTCCCAGACTACTTAACCAGAGGAGCTGTCTGCTGTTTGAATAAGGGCAGTCAGTCACCGGCACTAAAGAGAACATTCATCAAGCACTTTCGCAGCTTACACCTGTTTCTGCTGGCTAAGGCAGGCAAGCTGGGACGGCTGTGGTGCCACATCACTCTCCGTACTCTCCCAAATGTTCCTGTGGGGGCTACGCACACATATTGTTCCTGATGTTTTTCACATTAGCACCCTGCAATGACCATCACCACTTATAGGTAAATAAAGCTAACATGACTTGGCGTGACAGTGGAGCGAGCAAACGAGGACACGGTTGTTTTTAACATCCCTATATCATAAATTCACCTGCACCTGCAGAGAGGATGCGGTCCAGACAACATTATAGCATCATCATCTCTTCGGCTGACTTGTGCTGTGGAGAGGGAGGGTATGACCACACACATTGCCAGCAATTTCATACAGTTGTTGCCAGCAACAGCAGGCGTGGATGCCTTCTGCTCTGCCTTGTACAGTAGGCTATAGCACTGCTTAACTTCCTACTAATATGACAGCTGTGTTCTAATCATGGTAAAGAGCTGCCTGAACTGTGTGAGGACCCACTGGCCACACCTTAGTGCTCAAAGCATTGCTTCTTTTTACTGCTTGGCTGCATCACACATAATTGCCTTACTCTATTCTGACATGGCCACTCAGTGGAATTAGGCCTTTCTAGCTTCACATATCACCCTCCTCTTCTTGGCGTGGTGTGTGTCTCTCACAATTTTACAGTGCTCAGTGTGCTTGCCCTTATATGGAAAGAATGGGCATTATTAGTTTGATCCAACAGAGGATATGCGTCACTACTTCATATTTTCTTTCCACCCGCTCAGGTTTTGATATTACACTCTTATCTTCTGCTTGCCCCTGTTGTCCGCTGTAGTTTGGGGAAAAAAATAAAGAAAGCCTCTCCACTCCTCTCGCATGCAGTACACATTCACAGCCTTATCGATTTCCTTTAAAATTGTATTTGCAGTAAACAGGAAGAATGTAGGCTTTAATATTTCCTACTCTCTGCAACACCTGGTTTGGGTTGCTAGGTAACACGTTGCATGGCAGTGTTTGATGTGTGTGCGCTCTTTGCAAATGGCTTTGATCCTGAGCATACTGACAGACTCTCCACAGAGTTACCTTCCCCTGGTAGTTTTGGCACCTCATCACACTGCGGAGACTAAAATGTATCTGAAAGCTCCCAGGTGAAATGGAATACCTAGCTTGTTAAGCAAAGTAGAAAAGGGAAGTTGTCCAGAAAAGTTTTAGCTTTAAACTCTTTTCATTAAGAATTCTACAGGACAAGGCAGGCAGCCTCCAAGTCATAGAGTCATGTGGGAAATGGACAGGAAAAAAAAAAAAACAGTGTTATGTTATTCATCATATTGTTTATTATATAATCAACTTTTACAAGAATTCCTGTGTGAAATGCGTATACTGTAATGGCTGCATAAAGCATCAATATCACGATAATAAGAAGCTCCTTTAAAAGTAACATGATGCGGCATCTTCAAAGTTATCTTCCCTACAGCACTCCTCACACAGGATTTTACTTTTTACACTATGACATTTTATTTCTTCAGTGTAATAAATTCTTACTCTAGTCGAGGCACTGAAAAATTACTGACAGGGAAATCAGTCAAATTTAGTGCTTAAAAACACATTCACATACATTATAGCATCTGTTTTGAGGCTGATGATAAAGTTTTACTGGAAACCATTCTGAAGATAAACATATCCCTTTAGTGCATGATTTACAACAGATGTTTTCAGGGGAGGTACACAAATAGGTATATAAAACAGTTACCCAGTGTCTTACTGAGATTGCATGGCAGTTTTGAAGGTGCAAAGATGTTACATTTTGCTTAAAATTGTCTCTTTATTATACACCAAAGTGAGCAAGCTGAAGGGTAGCTTTTGCCCTCTGATGACACATATAAACTCTCTTTTACATAATAGCTTACTTTTAATGAATTGGGAATACACTTTGTTACAATGCACTGCCATGTGAACTAACTTGAAAATCATAGTTGCAGGTGTACACACTTTGAAGTCAAATAACCGAGGCTGAAATTAATCATACTCAGTTTGCACATGTACATTTGGACAAAGTGAGACAGAGCGAGAGAGAGGGAGAAAGAGGGGGGAAATGGGATGTGCTCTGGCTGGCCCTGCATATGAGTGCATTTCAGGTTGTGTGAGGTTATTACAGGTTTGATTATTGAGTTCCACAGGGCAATTGGCTCAAATGAGGGCTGACAGCTTTGGAGGGCAGCAAACAGCTGGAGAGCTCGTCTCTGCCAGGAGCCATATTAAAACCATTCCACTCCCAGGTGCATCAGCTGCTATGATCTGTGATTAAGGCATAACTAATGAAGAGTTGATGAAAGTAATCAGGTGCCACTGCATTTGCAGATGCTTTCAAGATGCTGGAACTGTACCTTCATAGCTTTAGAGAAGAATAAAGCCTAAGATGAGACGTGCTTATTAATGAGTCTATATTTAGAATTTAAGGTGGAGCTCCGGCATTGAATGCATTCTTTACAAGCTCTTCAAATAGTCATTTCAACATTAAAGACTAATTACAGCACAGTGAGCTCATCTGAGCAGCCATTGAATAAGTGCCAGCATGCTTCGTATAGTATTAAACAAATGTCACACCACTTTATTTACCAATATATAGCTATAAGTAGGTAGGACACAGAAACTAACCAACCTCACTGCTCTGTACATCTCTGTGTAAACTTTGTAATTTGCATCCGTATGTATACCATATGGACAAAAGTATTGGGCCATGCCACTTATTCTTTGAATTCAGGTGTTTTCAGTCCTTTTGCCATACATCTAAAAAAAAAAAAAAATCAAGCACCTAGCCATGCAGTTTGCCTTTACAAACATTTATGAAAGCATGCCACCATTGCAACAAGTCAGTTTCTTCTCTCGATCAACTCTAAGTGATATTATTGCAAAGAGGAAGCATTCAGGAACAATAGCAACTCAGCCATGAAGCTTCCGACCACATAAAGTTACAGAGGTGCATAGTGTGTAAAAGTTGCCAACCCTCTGCTGAGTCAATAACTGCAGAGTTCCAAACTTCCTCTGGCTTTAAGCATGAAAACTGTCCACCGGGCTTTGTGGCTTGGGCTTCCATGGCCGAGCAGCTCCTGTAGGTGCAATGTGGAGGTGGCCCAGTACTTTTGCCCATATATAGTGCTACTGCTTCATCTTTAAGTTGAACTCAAAGTTAAACTACAACACTATAAGGAAGTTCATAAGGTGTTCTTTGGTGTTAGATTTGGCTGAAGTCCAAGTGCATGAATTTTTGAGTGTTAGCACTTGCTGCGAACCGATGTCAAAGCCTATAGGAAATGTACTGACATAATATCTCCTTAGTGCAATTTGTATAAGCAAACACTTACCATGGCAAAATAAAATCTGGCCTGATGCTATGCACTTTGTGTGTGTTTGGACCCCTGAGCATCTTGTAATTGCATTTGATAATGTTTTTTTCTTTCTCCTTACTCCCTTTTTGTGGTGGTATGGTAACTACTGGAGAACTGTGCAGAAAGGGACTGATATAGTGTTTAGCAGCTTCAAAAGATTTGTGTGATTTCACCTGTTATTTCCAGTGTGACTTTGATGTAAGTGACTCCTCAGACATCCTGTCATTTGGTAGGTAGGGGGCCTATGCACACACTGAGATTTTACCAGGTTTCATTTATCATTTAATTCTTTGGAGATGTCTCACCAGCCTGTCACCTGTTGTGCCAACAGTAAACAAGAATGAGTGATGAATTACAGAATTCAATTAGATGACACCAGCTGTCACCGAGGCTAGTTAAACTATTAGCAGTACTAATCTTGTGAAAGTCTTGCCTTTTTCTTTTTCTTTTTTTTTTTTTGTCGTCCTGGTTGTGGTCTAGGCTCCTGTTGACAAATGCTACATCACTGTAGAGGACAGGAAGCCAGATTGCATCTCAAGGCTGTTTCCATGTAATATTCATTGTCATCTGAGAACACAGCAGCCTCAAGTTTTAGATCAAAAGCATTTCTATTCAGCAACAAGGGAAAGCACTTGAGTGTGGAGGAGGAATTCACAAAACGCCTCGGTCTGCCTTTGATATTGCAGTCTTCTTTCGGACCTTTGCCAGTTAAGTAACAGAGTCCATCTCTCTCAAGCATGTAACAAAGAATTGCATCTTTAGGGAGTCAAAAAATCGATATTCATAACGTTGTATCAATCAGGCTCGGTCTTTCTTAAAGCAGGGCTGTGTTGTTTCAAGTTCTGCACTTAGCGAAATGTACATTATGTGCACATGCAGCAAAGGCATACATTTTGTTTTTCTTTCACTGGCCTAGTGTTTGATGCCATTTTTTTCCCCACACAGTTTTGCTGCCATCCATCCAAATACAGTACTGCAGCTTCATATAGAAGTGTTATAGAAGTGTTATAAACAATTAATTATCATTAATGAACAGGAGCAATTTAATCTTGAATACATGGGAACTGAAACCTTGTGGTGCTAATATGCCACATTACAGAGGAAAAAAACAAGACGTGCTAACAAATAAAACCGAGATTTCATTTTTGTTTCATTATGAGATAAAAGTATTTTGCGCACCATGTCAGCAACTCATTCAGTGTCTGCTGTCACTACTAGTCCTCAGAGTTCTCTCAGTAAAGTTTTCAAGAGGAAGAGAAATATCTTGTGCCTGTAGCTAGAAATAGAGAAATCTAAATTTGCACCTTTGTATCTACTTAGATACAAAACTATTGCTTTAAGTTATCATTTGTACTAATTACCGACCTTTCGTCTTTTGCTTTTGCCTAAAATTTCTTGACAGAAGTTGACAATATAAACTCAGTGGTCTAATTTAAGAAACATATCGCTTGATTGACAAATTTACCCTGTGTTCATTTCTTGATCACACTATCTGCGCATGCCGCAGTGACAGACTGAAATCCAGCCAGTTCATTAAATATCCATTCATGATTTCCTGAGCTTGTACAGATATCAAGATGGTGATTTTTGCCAGGCCTGCAGTGCATGTTCGCTTTGCTCATGTATGAAAACACACATGTATGTTAATTTATCAAGTTATTCTTTTGATATTTATTATATCACTGTATATAGTCAAATGGCAAAAACAGCTGTTCATAAACACCAAACAAATGAATAATAACAACACATATTTATTGTGCTTCTTCTCTGCAAGCTACATATTCATTGTATAAGACAAAGTAATCAATAACAGGCACTATTAGCGTCACAGTTTGATGAACACTTATTTATAGATATGCATGACAACACATTCCAGTGACCCCAAAGTACTACTGCACTAAAAATTGAGAAAAATGTATTTACAAACAACATATACGTACACATAATGTAAACGTAACATAGACGTAATGTTTGTTTTGAGATCAGCTACTACACATTATATATATATATATATATATATATATATATATATATATATATATATATATATATATATATATATATATATATATATATATATATAGATAGATAGATAGATAGATAGATATATTGTAAGGACTTGAGTGTTATAAAAATAATTCCCAAAAGCTATATTGAAGTTGACAATCCAGGTACCCTAGGCAGTTTATATAATAAGTTTCGTCCAGACTGATTAATGCGTCTACACATATGCTACAATCATTATAATAAGATTTAGCTGCCTCTGCTGCTGCTGCTGTACAGAATAGAAATCAATCTAAAGGGATATGCAAAGTGCGGTAGCTAGTGTGTGGGCACTCTTACCACTCACACATTTTATTACAATTCTCTCACAATTGATCAGGAGCTCATCTAATTAACACTCAGAGGACATCTCTAATACTTAAAAAAAGTATCAGGAAGTGCTGGCACTAGAGATGAATATGCTCTTAAGTGTCATTGTACAAAAAGATACCAGCTCAAAGCTCAGTTGGAAGATCAACTGTCTCAGACAGATAAATCCAAGCAGGAGTCCTCTATTCAGGACAGTGGACTAATGTTTTACAGTTATACTTTGTATTTGTTTAAAGTAACACACATTTAATTCATTATACTGCAATAATTATGCAAATGGATTTTTTGTGGTCAGAGAATTAAAACAAGTTTGACATCATGGCAAATGATATGACAGCATCTTTACAAACCCATATACATGTTCTTCCTAAGCCAGGGGAGAGTAGCAGAAGGCACTGCTATTGGATTTCAAAGGAAATATCTATTTTGAGATCCAACACTAAACAGATTCCACAGCAGTAAACAGAAGTGTTTTGCCTCTCCGAACAGCAGCATAGAAATCACATATCATACATTAAAACATTAGTCAATGGATTGCTGTGGTGGAAAATTACATGAGTAATTCAACAATAGCTATTCTGGGATAGGAAAACATATGACAAAACAGCACAGCACTTCTAAAGAAATATAATGAATGGATGGCTAAGAAGAGAAGTACTATTATGATCCAGCAGCAGGAAAGACAGTCAATTCTTTTGTGCTGATGAACACACCAAGGTCTGCAGTACTGATGGTAGTCTATAGTGTTAGATTGATAGGATACTTGGGGTGTGAGTGAAACACACCATTTATAACAGCCTCAGTACAGCACGGCCCCAACAGCGCAAATTCACTTAATAATCCTTGAAACCTAGGACAACCTGACAAGCGCACTTAAACCAATTTCATTTTACAGGGTTAGCATTAGGCTATACATTAATCTTTTCACATTATTTCTTGTGCAAGATCCTTTTTCTGTAACAACGTAAATACCATGAAGTAATTTACAGAATATACAATATCTGCTCACTTGCAAGTTAAATCCTTTGCGAATTTTCCTAAGAAGTGATGAATACATCTGGTATAGGTAATGTCTTTTTGCACTGCATACTTACTTCAGGCCTATTCCTTAGTTTAATTCTGTGCTACAAGTCCTCTGGGATGGTGGAAGGCCAACTCTTGTTGTATCTTAACTTCTTTCTCTCTGCAAAGGGGGGTTATGCAGATAAGCTCATGCTCCATTTTGGTCAGTCCAGTGTAGCACCGAGTGTGAGCAGGATATTAAGTAATACCCTGACAAATGCAGCTTAGCAGGGAAAAAAAAGAGGTTAATGGGACCCCTCACATTCATATGCCAGTATCTAATAAATGTGTTAGACAGAAACACAGTCATTAGTTCATCAATGGCATCTCTCAATGAAAGTCATTTAAATAATTCCAAGATGCCGTTTTCCTCCTGAAAGACCACATGTGAGTGTTGCCAGGCAATCAGCCTTTCTAGCATTGAAGGCTGTGGTAATAGTATGCATGATCCAAAGGGACAAAGACTGTTGCAGCCGTGTGCTGCCTTGAGCCGAATTTACAAAGCAAGTAAACAGCTGATTGCATGGGTTGAGGGCCTTGATATGTGCCTCACGTGTAATGCACGGACCATGCAGAGAGTCTCCTTGGCTCTTTTTAAACACAAGAGAGAAATAAGCATCTACATCAAACGCAGGAGACAGGTTAAGAGTCTTATGAGTACACTCAAATTTAGGGTATAACATAACATACCCCAGCTGGGAACTGGTACAAATAGTATGAACTGACAGTGCATGAAAGTTAAATATTGTCTTGGCAAAGCAGAGAGCCAAGAACAGGGTATTTTTAAGATACTTAAAGCAGACCTGCTGAATCCAGTAGTTTAAAAGGTGATTCATATTGTGACTCAATAAGGACAGACCCCAAGAGAGTCTAGAGACACTCAGCTGGGGTCACTGATAAAACATGATGAGGTAAACACAGATAGCTGCCAACTAAACAGTGACGATGCCTAGGAAACCAAATTTTGTAACATGGTATTTTACATCAATGATTTCTTAATATTAAGTTGCTAAAAGCATTTTAAGTTAAATTACTGTGGAGTCTCAGGCATAGTTTAAGTCAGTAATGAGCATAATCTAAACAATAAATATAAAGTTGTTGTAAATTTGTTGTAGTTTTTAAACTATTACAACATAATGTCAAAGTGTGCTGTTTTGGCTGCCCCTCCCTGAGACTGGTTCTGCTAAGATTTCTTCCTGTTAAAAGGGAGTTTTTCCTTCCCACTGTCACCAAGTGCTTGCTCATAGGGGGTTGTGTGATTGTTGGGGTTTCTTTCTAATATTGTAAGGTCTTTATCTTACAATATAATGCTATATATAAATGCTATATATGCTATATAATTAAAACTGAATTGAATTTTTAAAATGTTTTCTAAACAATCGTTTAAGTATTAATCCCCCCTTCCA
>VUQS01002407.1:0-12204 GCA_015108495.1 Heterochromis multidens | reverse complement strand
CCCCCCTTCCAAACCCCCCCGCCCCAAACAAACAAACAAAAAAACCAATCAAACAAATAACAAAACAAAAAACACATTACATTTATTTTTATAGCACATACACAGATGTGTGTTCACACAAGGTGTGGCACCAAGAAGGTTTCTGGTTCAAAGTCCCTCCTCTGTGTGGTTGTTTTTTCACTTCCATGTTTTTAGGTTAAATTGGCTGTAGGTGTGAATATGAAGGTCTCTCTGTGTCACTGTGATGGACTGGCAACTTTTTGAACATCAACCCCACCTGTCACCCTATGACAGTTGGAATAGGCTCTAGTTTGCCTGCGGCGCTAAACTGGATAGACCATTAAGAAAATGAATGTGTGGATATTCATATGTGTTTCTTTACAGTACATATGTAATACTGTGGCAGAAAGGTACTCAGGTTCCTGTACTGTACTTGAATTTTTTATTTTGAGCTACTCTCAGTATGGAAATTAAGATTGGCTATCATCTAATGATTTAGCATCTGGGGGCAATGGCCAATGTTTCAAAGGCTTCCAGCCAGTTGATGTCCAGATAATAGACAACAGATATCTGGGCCAAGACCTTGTGTGCTGGTCATTGCTCAGAATCTATGAATACAGATAAATTTTAAAGAAACAAAAAAAGCTAATAAAAAGCTAAATTGTGGTATGGCAGTAGTTGAAGGCTTCAAGATTGCTTTTTTGGCTAATGCCTTCCCTCCCCTCCTTCTCTCTGACTGTGTCCCTGCATGCAGCTACAGTAAATCCTGTGCAAATGTGATTAATCAGTACTACTCAGACTAACCGAAAGTTTCCAGTATCAAAAATCGCATCCTTCCCCTACTGATTCAGCATATTCATGTTTAGAGATTTTACTACTCTCTGCTTCTCCTCCACATTTCATAGGGAAATATTGTACTTCTTTAACCTAATAAATTTTATCTGTGACTAGTTACAGTACTTTACAGACTATAACTTCATCTTAAATTAGATTCTCTAAAGCGCAATTCATTGTTAAAGAATAATTTAGTGGATCTCGTCCTGTGAGCCTTGTAAATAAAGCAACCTCAGACCTCATCAGAACATTTACCTTTAAAAAGTGTGCACCCTAGAGAGGTGAAATTATCCAAAATATAACAAAAAAGGTAAATTAGCCTTGATAAACTACAAAAATAGGATGCTGCTTTTGCACTAATGCATCAGTATAAGTGTTTGACAATCTAATCATACTCTTCTTATGATTTTGACGGGAAGAATTTTAAATGTAATGGATTTTGCATTGTGGTTTAGATATTTTTATTAAAGTATGGGTCTCTAAACTACTTCCACGGCAGCTGGTAATAAGGGATGTTGTCTCCATGGTGTTGTGAGCAGGAATCCTGTTAAACTGTTGCAATGTTTATATGAACATTGTTGGTCTTCTTACGCTCTGATGTTGACAGGTGTACATGGGTTATAAAAGCTGTCAGATTCAGCTGATAACTACATATTCATTAACTAATACACCTAACTAATTTAGGACATGAAATATTGGAAGAATTCAGCATGACAGTAAGATCCGCTTGTCAGTAATTGTTGAATCTTTAAAGGGTTCAACAAAGACTTAAGCTATAATGGAAGGAAGAAAGCACAGGGCCTTAGATGGGGCGGCAGGCCAAGCTACCTTGAGGGAATTCACACCTCTACAACTCAGTGAGAAAGATGGGGGCTGAGCTGGAGTTTGACGTTTCTTTGAACGAGATAGGTTAAAGCTCTCTCCTCGAATAGATCGCAACCTGATGCAAACAGGCCTGTCAGCTGAATTGGGATGGAACTTAGCTGTCACAGTGAAAGGAGGCTGAGGACTGCACAGAGGATAGTGTGGTCAAACGAGGTGAGTATAAGTTGTCCAGCATTTCACTACAAAGGAAGCTAGCTCTTTGTGCATCATCACTATCATACTTCATATCCAAAGAAAGTCAATTGTGGTGCTTTAAAGAAAATATCAAAGCACAGTTGTAGGTATGTCTTTCCCACATGGATGCAGTGGCAGCGAACAGAGTGTTTACCCCTGGCTTGTTGGACATTTGCCAAGCCGATAGACGAGGCAGATCGAGCGTGCGCCCAATGAAGAGAGGTTGAAGTAACAATCTAAACACAAGCTGCCAAAACTTACTAGCAATGCCTACCCAGCAAGTCATAGAAAATGACATTGCTGGCTTGCAGCAAACATCTAAGCACAGCAGAGAAACAAAAGGTCAGCAAAAGAAACCAAACTCACTCTCTAGTAAGTCTAAGCTTAGTAATTCTTCCAAAGTGCATCAACAGAATAGATCACCATAAATATCTTAGAATTTTTGAATAAGGGTTGCCACAGATGCCTAATATTATAATGTAATCACTTTCATGATTACTTATTTATAATTTGGTCATTAAAATTTTACAAAATAAGTTTTAAAAAATTCAAAGTCATAGTTTCCCATAATCAAATATGATGTCTTCAGATGTCTTATAAAGGTGCAAAAACAACAGAGTTTATGATGCTAAAACTAGAAAACTAGAAAAGTCTTACATCAGCGAAAACAGACCAAAGAGTTTGGTATATGTTTTATTTAAAAATATTTAAAATAATTTTGCATTAGTCAGCGATTAACCCAACATTTTAAATCAGTCAAGATGTAATGAGTTTGTATTTTAATTATGTAACTTTCTGTTTTCTTTCATGCAATATACCTATAGTATATCTTAATTGTAGGAGAAAATAATTGTTTCGCAAAAGCCTGTTTTTGTGGCTTAAAGTATCATTTGCAGTTTAGCCTTAACAGTTATTTGCTCTGTTTTTTTTTTCCTTTGTATACATGCATTTGTGCATGATGCCCCTGTGGATTAGACTTTGTTTCCGTCTCTGACCTGGATTGTGAGGATGTTGCGTCCTGCTTGAGAACAGGTTCTGCTTCAGCTGAGCGATTTAGCCCTTGGTAGTTGTTAACTGTTCTTCTAAAAAGCTTGATATACAATTACGACAACCTTCTTGTTTTATATACTCTGCAGGCTGTGTATTGGAGTGAGAGTATGAGTTTGACAGATGGAGGAGGAAGAAAAAAATCTGAAGAACTTCCCTTGGGGACATCTTAGGGGGATCCATTTTATTCTATGACTGCATTTCTAAATAGAGAGAAATGCAATGAGCTGACACATCAAACATTACCATGGTAAGCTAAAAGCAGAGTTAAGCTCTTTATGTCTACCTCTCTGGTTTGAAGTTTTGTTGAAACCTTTTCAGTGAAGACATTCATAGCACATGTTGATCTCTTGTTCCCCATCAAATGAGAATTGCCTTTCTTGCTTCTTTAAATCTCAACTTTAATATAAACAAGTCTGTTTAATCACTGTTATTGCATGCATATGAAAGCTTTCTATGCGACAAGACTATGAAGTAGCTCTGTTTATTAGCCTGGTAACCTTGAATTGTGACGAGAAGCAAAGAGTAGCATTTTAGGATCTACACAGAGGAGACTCTAAAATGCCATAGTCGACTAATAACTTGAGAAGCATTTATCTCCGTGTCAGGAAAGTGAGGAGAGGAATGATGAAGGCAGACAACCTGTAGAGCTGCTCACATTACACCATGGATTTCCGCAGCCCTCAGGCTAAGATGGGGGGGGTGTCAAGGAGGGGGAGACTTTGAAAGGAGCAGAGAGTGAAAGGAATAAAGGCAGGGTCTTGAGACGGCATGCCAAATAGTGAATAGAGCTGAGACCTTTTGAAAAGTCAGACAGTTAACTTCTGACTGATTCACTTCATCTCCATCGGCATTGTTTATTTATGTGGCAGATGGGTTGCATAAATTTCATCGTGGAACTCACCGTTATAAACCTAACTCAATTAGCCAGCCGGGGTGTTAGCAGACACTTAGTCGGATCCATTGCAGCAAATCACAATAGGCAGAAGGGTGATATTTTTCATTTTTGGTGGCTAAGGCTCAAACCCATTATTTTTCCTTGTTTGTGTGAGTGCCTGACTCATTGAATAATCAGTTTGATTAATAAAACTAGTCACCGTGGGCATAATGTATTTGGCTCACATGAGTGTTTCTGTAGTAAAGGGGAGCCTCTCTAGTACACTATGTGTTCATGTGCTGGATGAATTCTTTTTGTTTTTCCGGCTCTCTAACACTGCTACGGATAATGTGACAAATTTATCATTAATGCTCAGAGCTTTAATTCAAATTAACTTGGCTCCCCACATGATGTTTTCTCCACCTTTCGCCTTTTGTCTTCAACTTAACCCCTCATTATTCTCTTTCACTACTGCTTCTATAGTTACTGCTTCTGTATTCTCTCTAATCAATCTCACCCTCCATCATTTTTCGTTCTCATTTTAAATATTTCTCACGTCCCCACTTCATCTACATACCAGCCTCCTCTGCCCGCCTCCCCATCCATCGCTCACTTCATATCTCCTTCTTTCTCTCCCCACCAGTGAGCCCACCCTGGCAGCCTTGGCCCTCTTAAATGCATCATTTCTTCCAAGAGATATCCTTCTGCACTGACCTCTGTGCTAGCTGGCTGACTGCCATCTTCACTCAATGGACTCATCAATCCATCTTGGTTCTTGGATGGCCTTGATTTTATTGTCTCACACAGCCCTCTGTCATCCTGTTCATCTCTCATCCTTAATGTCATCCTTTCAGATTTTAACATGTCTGCATTTTCTGAGCATACAGTGTTTGATTACATTGAGCTGGAATGGCAGAGTCCAGGTGGGCTATTGTTGTCAAGTCCTTGCTAGGGCAACTGATATAGAAGCATAGATGTGCCATTTTTGCAGACTTAATCATTTGGTTGGAAGCGACAGGTACTTTCAAACTCTATTTATTTTTCTACTTATTATTACTGATGATTGACAGCACCTTTTAATGTATGGATGCTTTACAGTAAACAATGTCTGCACACACTTATCAATCACGTTAAGCTGACAAAGTACACACTGTACAAACAATATTGTTTTTTGTTGGGTGCAGGTTTCATGGTGAAAATGACAAAAAGCTACTATTACTACCTTGTCTGTTTGTAGTTTGTAACTGTATTTTATATGTTATTCATGGGGAATACATAAGTTCTAAAAAGCTAATCTTCCTCCAGAATTCTTACACAATAAAATACATTGTCCACAAACATGCTAAAATACACATTAATAAGATTTCAAAACCACTTTTAAGAATCCGTTACGTTTTACTATTTTTATTTGTGTTTTATTTTATTTGTGTTGTGTTTATTTGTGTTGTGTTGCTGAAAAAATCAGCAACGCTTTCAAAGCAATAGCTATTGTGTTCAGTCAGATAGCACAAAGAGTAGTTATAAGTTAATTAAAGCTAATGCTAATACTAGTGTCAAAACTGCAGTTCCCTGAATAGCCACTTGAAGCTGGCTCCATAAGCAAATCAGTCTTTATTTATGAAAACTGCTTTATACTTTCCAGTAACTGTGAAAGATTTTTTTGGGAATGCTGGGGTATACAAGTCTGGCCTAAGTCGTCTGTCAGAAAGACTGCAGCAGTCCAGGAGTTTGGTTAAGTGTCTCCCACAGAAACTTTGATTACATCAAATTGCTTGCTAGTCATAATCCAAATTCGGTGCTGCCATGATTGAACGCATTGTGTTATAGTATATGGGTGAGTGTGAGTGTGGCTTTCTGGAGGACAGGAATAGAAAATTCTATGATTAGTAAAGTTATAATTAACTATATAAATAACAATAACATTGCCTTTACTAGGGTAGTATACTCGGCACAAGTAATATTTTAAAATGTCCACAAAAGGTCACTGTAGACTATAAATTGCCTGCATAGCACGTGGCTTACAAGTTTGCTAACAGTAACGCACACATATGGCAAAACTGTTAAACAGTAGAACAGTTCTTTACCGTATTCATAATACAGCTGGATATAATTATAGCAGGAGAGAATGGCCGCTGCAATTAAACTAACGCTCAAACATAATCCTAACAACATAACATCAGGAGTACTATAAATAATCTATTAATTAGACATAATCTTAACATTTCAAACAGTTATAACCAACATCATGCTACTTAACCTGACAAAGAAAGAACACTTACAGGTTCATGAACGCACAATTCAATCACAAGAACTGTGTTACAGTGGCAGCGCTCTACCACCACCCCATTAGGAATATCCACTCTGCCACTGGCAAAGTTCCTTTGGGTGCGCTTGATTCTTGTCTCTAGACATCCCGAGGCCAAGTCAGAGCAGGGAAATTTGCACAAACTGTGCTTTAGTTTTAGTGGGTGAAATTCTAATATAATTTGTAAGTTAGAACTGTAAAAAGCAGTCATGAGACCTCTAACCATGTGACATTAACTTGTCTGCCATTTTGGATGTGTGTAGGGTCAGGCCAGTCACACACACCTGGATACTGGTCACTGACCCCCCTGGCAACCACCACTCATTAGGGAAAAATGTGTATTCTCTGACCAGTTGGCAAAACCCCCTTGCAATTGCTTTGGTTGCTAGCAGACAGCTGCGGTTGCTGGTAGTTTGCATTGAAGGTGCCAACTTGTCTGCAAACACTCACGAAAGTGAAACTGTGAGAAGTGTGACACAAACTGTTAACTGTTTTACTTTGAAGGCAGTTACTTGCTTTCAAAGTAAAAGTTACCCCTTTTGAAACATGTTAGCTGCAGCTACGTCTCCAGTTTAGAGAATAGTTAGTGAGTGTTTGCAGACAAGTCAGCATCTTCTATATAAACTACAGGTGACCGTGGCAATCTACTAGTGAACAAAACAATCATGAGGTTTTTGGTGCAGCATCCTCTTTGCAACTAATTTCACCTAGCGACAGCCAGCAGGAACCACTCACCAACGGGGAATACACATTTTTTTCTCATGACCGGTGGTTGTATAACATTGAATATGGTGCACTACTTTTGAGCCATGTGCGCATGACGTCACGTGAGAAACCTCTATAGATGACAACTTAGCATTCCACCCTCTAATTCAAATATTAGTGTAGTTTTGTTTTGAGGTCCAAAATGAGTCCTTTTTTTTTGTTAAAAGGCTTGAAAAGCAAGTTATTAGAATTAGCTTTTTAGAAAATTAGAAGTGTTGTTTCTAGTTTACTAACTAATCTTAAGAAAATTTCGCCTGCCTTTATTATTTTTAGCCTCAGTAAAATCCCAAAAAACAGATAGGCATGACATGCATAAAATGTGAAGAAAGTTTTGAAGGTGAGCAGAAATCTTGCTGAAACACATCTGAGCTTTTAAAATCCAACTTCTCCAATCAAAAGACACAAAAGTAGCCAAATATTAGAACATTTTCACTTGTGTTCAACCAGACAAAAAAAAAAGAAAAAAAAAAGAGCAGTCAATATACATAATGTCAGTATTTGTGTTGACTCAGCTGTGATGTTGACTCAGCTGGGATAGTATTAAATAAGAAAAGTTGAGTTGAGTAATCATTTGAAAGCAGTACAGAATGCCTGACTGCCTCATTGCATTATATTCCAGTGTCTGATAAATAGTTATCTGGTGCGTTTGAATTTGTGTTTCCTTTACATATATAAAGACATTTCTACCATAGATGGATGCAGAAAAGGTACAAACTGATGCATAAAAACCACCAGAAAATGCAGGAAATAAAGTGTCAAAATGTCCTGGAAGAGGACCCTAAGAACCCTGCTTAATGTGTTCCCCCAGTGCTCAAACCAAACATATGCCCATGTGTGACCCTCACCTTGCAGGTGGTAGCAGTGTGTTGAGTCTCCTTGAAAATTCACTCTGAATAGTAAGAGTGTGGCTAAATTGCAGATGAGGCTTCCTAGATTATAGAAAATGTTTAAGCACAAGTCAAGATCAACGCACGAGGTGTACTTAGTATGCATTACAAATATCTCTCTGATCACAGGGTCAAAAGCCCTCTTTTCGCTTCGTTCTGGGTGAGCGGGGTCACGAGCAAGATGAATAAATGCACAGCCATTTATGCTGTGTTCGTTATTTGCTGAGAAATGCGTTTGCAATTCCAGATCAATAAGTACCCTGCCGCACAACCTACGGGACAACTTATGGGCAGGTCTGGGGATTTTCTGTTATATATGGACATGCTAAATGTCAGTCATGCTTCCCCAGCTCTCCAAGGCCATTATGAGCATTTGCTCTGCACTATTTATAAAGAGTCTCAGCATGTTTAGTCATGAAGCACCTGACCCTTGAAATCATAGCCCACTGAGTTGAGGATGGAAAACTTGCTTGTATCATAATTTTTTTTTTTTTGATCTCTGCACCAACAGCAGCAGCAGCAGTAGGTCAGTAAAATTCATACAAATAAGGTGGGTAAAATGTAAATTTTAAAAGGCCAAATGTGTCATTGTTACCTTCACCTTTACCTTTTCTTTATCAGCCTTTTTATAGCATTCTCACTCTTTCAATAAAGCCTTTTTTCTCCCCGAAGGTCCACCAACTCCTGGCAGAGCTCCTTCACTGAAACTGCAACACCCACGGAAACATGTGTTTGTATTACTGCCTTTGTCTGAAACCCTTAGGTTTAGACCTTGCTCCCCAACATATTCAGGCTTACCAGCAACCCCATGGTGCTGAGCAAACTTCACAGACAAGGGACAGAGATGGAGGGCACTTACTGCCTGCACACTCAAAAGAGAGCTTCCTTTGCTTTTAGCTTGATTCAACTCATGTTCACTCATAAAATTATTTAAAATGTGCTCCTGGCATTTTAACACCCACTTTCAATTTGAATTCGACTACACTTTTCAGTGTAAATGAATGGCAATAATAAAACTTGCATATTATCACAGCAACTCAAATGCGCTTTTCTGAGGGTTGCATGAAAAATCTATGAAAAGCAGAGTGACTTAAAATGAAATCACAATTTGCTGCAGATGCATTGCAGTGGTTTTGTAATCACACAGTCGCTGTTTTTGTTTCTGCCTACAAAGGCAAAATGGCATTTAATTGCTATTGCAAATGTACATCTGTGTGACTGTGAATATAAATGAGTCTACTAGGCCTCTTGTTCTCATGGTAACACTAGCAGAATGTGATGTGCTGATTGACCTTGGGGGTGTGGAGTTTCCTTTTCGACGTGAATCTGGCTGCAAGGTGAGAGTCTCTGGGTGTCTGCAAGGAAACAGTTTTGCTGTTTGGGAATACAACCCATCAAATGCAGTTTGTGTTAGTTCATTTTCTCTGACTGCATATGAATCTGAAGAACTCTAATAGCTTATGTAATGAGAAAACAAGTCTGTCAGAAAAATAAATTGCATTCATTTCACTCACTGCACTTATCTTATTAGGAAATGACTGCAGCCATTCAGGTGATCATTGTGTAATGTTTCAATTTACACATGCAATGCATTACAATGATACATAGATCAGTGAGCGCTGCACTGCTGGTGTGCCAGCAGGCCTGTGGGGGGCACTCCAGCACTTTCACCCATCATTTGTCGCTCTCTTTTCCTCCATCTCCACTTTTTTCTCAGCTCTCCATCCCCATTTTCTGTCTTCCTTTTGTTCTGTGACTCTATCACTCCTCAGTCTTCCTCTCTCTCTTTCTTGTACTAATGTGCTCTCTCATCACTGCTTCTCCTCTTTGCTCTCTCTCTAGCACACACACACACACCCTCTCTGGAGTTCGTCCTCCTCTCGCTCCACTCTTTCACTTTTGGTGGGCGCCCATTTTCTCTAGTTCACTCCCTCTTTCTTCTCCAATCCCTCATGCTCATTTCTATTGCCCGTCTGCCACTTTTTGTTGTGGATTTTTTAATCGATACCAAATCCTTCACTCCCTCCTCTTCCGTCTCATCCAAATGAAATAGAATGTACGCACATTAGCAATGAGACATAGGCAGCCTGACCTTCTTTCTGTTGCACCTATTTCTCTTCACTTCCAAACTGCGGCAGAGTATAAGTGCACAACATATCACATGCTGTCACCTTTTAACACACTGGGTTGCTTTTAGTGTCATTTTTTTCTAATATGCAGGATGGACATTGTAAACTGAAAACACAATGAACTTAAATGGAGAAAAGAATCTTTTATATGACATGATCTGCAGTCTATTGATGTACTTTCTTGTGATTTACTCCTTGGTGCCTGGTATCACCATGGCAGCACATGATGTCACCAACACCAAAGAGACACTTTGAATGCATGCTTGAGATTCCAGCAGTTTGACAAAATGGCAGTGTTTGACACCCTGGAAATGAGAACACGTTGGGCCTAATTAGTATGGCTAGCCATACAAGAGGATTATCAAGTTGCTGTTAAAGCATCTTGATAATGGGGAAAGGGGAAAAAAATAATGACAGTAGCATGATGACATGGGACATTCATTTTTTTCTGGCAAGAAATAGTCAGCTCATCAGTCACGCCACAGATTCTCGTTCATTCAGTGTGTTAATTCATCGGGCTGCAATGAAAAGGTAACTGGCCATCAAATTAAGGGAACAGGTATGTCAAACTGACAGAGACATGAAATGTGCTAGATGTTCTTAGACTTATTAAAGTAGAAGCCTGTGTTTCGATCTTTTCCTCAAGTAAATCCACCTCTCTCTTTGCAAGGAAGAGGCAAGGACATAAATATTTGATCATTTGTGCTTTTATTTCAGATCATTTGCAGATTCACAAACAATTGCCAAGCCATTTAATCTTGTTCCAGCTCTAGGCTTAAAAGTGTTTTCTCAAGTAGACAGATATTTATCTAAAAAATGTCATGGTGCCAAGAGTATTCATTCATGCCAGGAGTTGTAATCGAGCTGACAGTATCTGCACCTTCGGATTAAGTGAAAGAACAGCAAAATACTGGGATAGATTGGGCAAAACATGGTGAACTTCACTGCCTGTGGACAAGAAGAGCCATTTTAACGTCTCTCCTTTTTGCAAACAGACTGTCGGCTATACATAGAGAATTCAATGTATTCTATTAAAACATTATTGATTTCTCATTTGTCACAAATTATAATAAAAAGAAGCAGTGTCAAGAGATGATAATCAATGATTAGCCATTATATCTTTAACTTCGTCCGGAAATTACTGATAGCTGCTTGAAGGCTGATGGCCATGACCTTGACAGGGATAATTGCCAGTGAAGGGGCAGACCAAGGAAATAGGTTGCATGAAGCAGCCATTTCTTAATGATTGAGTTATATGGTTCGTGGCTTCATGCTGGAAGAACACACAGACAATTTTCAGCCACTTCTTTAGGTTTATTATAAATGTAAATTATAAATTATAAATCCATAGACCAGTGAATTTTTTTACAATTCTAAGTATGTGAATGAGGTAATGTTCAGGATTTAAGGGACAAATAATTAGCTGTTAATAACTTAATTGGCATTCATGGTAAATTGAAAAGTGGCGTCTGTCTGTTTAATGACATGGAGCTGTTGGTAATTGTATTCTAACCACTTGTGGGGGTTGCACGCATTAAATAAATGAGTGCCCCTGTTTTAAAGCTAAAATTGATCACTTTGGTGTATTCAGTGGCTGTCCTGAGAGCTAGCTAACCAAACTAACTAGATAACAGCTGGTATGTTCCACTGACACCTTGAACATAAAGCAACATGATGAAAACATCATTAAGTTCTTTTCTTACAGCTGTCTGATTTATCTAGGTGTTGAATATGCTCAGGCTGTGTTCACATATGGGATGGTTTTTAATGACACTGAATGACATTCTTCATCTGAAGTAAAACATTCACATTTCCTTCATTAATGAGCTTTCCAGATGTAATTACAATTTCTATGTTTACATGAATGATATACACTAACAGTAACTTCAAATGGCATAAATGCAACATAATAATAAACTTCAAGCTTCAATGGAAAAGGCTACCAGCTGTTAGCAGCTGCATGTCAGTCAGGAGACTGCACCACTTGCATTATAGTGCTACCTACTGTGATGTTTGGGCCAAGAAGTACTTTCCATCAACATTTAAACAAAAGCATCATCTGGACGTAGCGTTTTCAGTGGGAGAAAACATGCTCTCTGCAACTTTTTTTGTCAGCCCAGCTTGTGGCAACAGTGGGGCAAATAATTCATGTGCCCCGAGATAGGATAGTACTCATAACCTCTTTTTCCCCCCACTTTTTTGTCACGTAGTGTTTTGTGTTTTATCAGCTGTCCCTAACCCTAACCCTAACCCCCTAACCCTAACCCTAACCCTAACCCCCCTAACCCTAACCCCACCTGT
>VUQS01002406.1:47345-57964 GCA_015108495.1 Heterochromis multidens | reverse complement strand
GTGCCATCAATACAGGTGACGACTGGAGGACAGAGGAGCCTCTTACAGAAGAAGTTACAGGTCTGAGAGCCAGAAATCTTGCTTGTTTGTAGGTGACCAAATACTTATTTTCCACCATAATTTGCAAATAAATTCTTTAAAAATCAGACAATGTGATTTTCTGGATTTTTTTTCTCATTTTGTCTCTCATAGTTGAGGTATACCTATGATGAAAATTACAGGCCTCTCTCATCTTTTTAAGTGGAAGAACTTGCACAATTGGTGGCTGACTAAATACTTTTTTGCCCCACTGTAAAATAGCATTTTTGCATCAACAATGTGATTCCCAAAGAGCTATTAGCTGAATACTTGCCATATATCATCAAATATTGTCATGTGTCCTTAAAAAAATTGAGGAAACTGGACACATGGAGGACAAAAGAAGAAGTAGGCAGTCCTAAAAAGCTACCTACAGCAGAGGTTCAGTATCTGAAAGTCATGTCATAAAAAAGACCTGACACAGGACCTGAGAGATGCATCTGGACCTTCAGTTGATCTATCTACTGTTCACTGAAGATTCATCAGAAATGGTCTCAGTGGAAGGGTGGCTGTCAAGAAGTCATTCTTAGAGAAGGGAAACGGGGAGAAAAGGCTGATGTATGCCAAATTATACAAGAACTGGACTGAAAATCAGTGACAACAGGTCTGATGGAGTGATGAATCCAAATTTGACATTTTTGGTTTAAATCATCAATCTGTATGGAGAGATATAGCAGTAAGTGTCCACAGCCATCTGTAAAACATAGTAGAGGCTCTGTCATGGTTTGGCTGCATTTCAGCCAGTGGTGTTGGAGATCTTGTCAAAATTGATTAAATTATGAATGCAGAAAAGTACCATCAGATTTTGATTCACCATGCAATATCATCTGGAAAGTATCTGAGTGGCAACAGCTTCATTTTTCAACATAACAATGAACACAAACATACTGCAAGTGCAGTAAAAGCATACACGGATAGAAAAATAGACAATGAAACTATCAGTCATGGATTGGTCTCCTCAGAGCACAGATCTCAACATTATTGAAGCAGTGCGGGATCATCTTGATGGGGAACGGCACAAAAGGCAGAAACATCCAAAGAGCTTTGAATGTCATTCAAGAAGCCTGGAGAACTATTCCTGAAGACTACTTAAAGAAATGACAAGAAAGCTGCCTAAGAGAGTTCAGGCTGTGTTGGAGAGTAAAGGTGGTCAAACCAAATATTGACTTTCAAGCTTGTTAGAATTGTACAAACTCTATTTTTTTTTGCCTTATATGCTGTATTTCCATCTATGTTTGCTCATGGTTCAACAGATTGCTCCATCTATTTACCATATTTTTTAATCAAAATATAAAGAAATGAGGGGAGGCTCAAGACTTTGGCATAGTACTGTATTTGGCACGAGTCTACTGATAACATATTGCAAGAAGAAGCGATAGATATGATATATTACTGTATTGATATTTTGTCCCAGCACTATTTCTGTCGGTGACTGCAAACAGCTCAATATTGTACACTGTAATTAAACCTCACCACAAAATATATCCCCAAAAATAATCAAGATATTTAGTCACTAACCCTCAAAAGAGTTGATCATTATTTCCTAAAAAAAGTCTCCTGATGAAGAGGCAAATTGTTTTAGATGTAGTAAGATGGGCCTAATAAACTGGCAAGTGAGTGTATATTGTGATGTTGCCAAACCATGATGGCCAGCATATGTGCCATCAGTGGGGGAAAAAAATCTATCATGCATTTCAGAGCTGCTTGATCCTCCATCTAAGTGTTCTGTTATCTTTCTGCCAATCTCTTTTTGTGGCATCAGTTAAGACTGCATCAAACTTCTTCAAGGCCCTCTGTTTGAAGGTTTCTTTATACTGATTTATGACCACAACAGTAGCTGTGTTTGTGTGGATATCTGTCAATTCAAGGTCAGGCCTTGGAGTTTCTATTCTTATCTTGGCAATAAAAAGCCTTCATATCTTTTTCTGATCTACACTGGACTAACCTCACTACCCTGCATGAGGTCTCACTTACAGAGGAGACTTTCTGAGATGTTCAGATACATCTCAGATGATGTATTTACTGCATTTTGGTCCGTTTTCAAATTAGACTTTTTGTCCTTTTTGTTTCTCTCTCTTCAGAGATGCTGCAGTTTGTTAGCAACCAGGTGGGAGACTTCCCAGACTTGTTCGAGGACCAGATGAATTCAGCAGGCTCTCCACAGAGTGTTGGAGTCACCTCCACCACACAGCCTCAAACTCAAACTCCTCAGACTCCTCAGACACCCCAGGCCCCAACAACAGCTGCCTACCAGAGCTCCAGCACTTGCCTCACCTCCTCCCAGACGCTTTCCCCGCAGACGGTAACACTCACCCCTCCTCTCACTCCTGCACAAACACCCTCCCCCCCTACCACCTCTTCAATGCAGCAACAGGTGACCCGCAGCCCTCCACTCCTTCAGCCACGGCCTCAGGTGGTCCAACCCATCCAGCCTCAACCCCAACAGACAGCCCAGCCAGCCATACAGGTACCGACTATCCAACACTTTTACACACACTCCTCATTCAGTCCTATTAGGAGTGCAGAAAGCTGTAGTCAGAGTTAAGCTGTTGAAGTTTGACTGTTACAGTGATGGACTAGTGTTGTAGTTTTGAGATTACAGGTATTTTTAACATAGACATCTTCAGATGAATTTTCATTGTTTGCCAGGGAGACGGTGTGTATTTATTTTCGGTCATACCATTTATACTAAAAAGAGCTTCAGCTGACAGAAAAAACATTTTCAGACCGCTGAAAGACTTCAGCAGAAAAACAGACACAACAAACTGTATTTCTTTCTTTTTTTTTTTTTAAATGCAGATGCACACCCAGGGGATCCCCATGCAGACTCAAAGCTTTCCAGTTCACACCCTGGTTCAGACCCACAACCAAACACCCATGCCCATACAGACACAAGCAGCCCAAACTGTGATGATTGCCTCCAATGGTGGACAGTCACGCTTCATCCAGAACCCTGTCATTTGCCAGCAGAGCCCTGCTCCTGGCTTCCACGGTAAGTACAGAGGAGGGTGTCTGCATAAGTGCTCAGTATATGAATGACTACACAGTAATGCAATTTATTTTTACTTTCTTTTTTTTTTTTTTTTGTGGAAATCCATTATTTTTTTTCTCTCATCACACCAGTCCTCCAGCCACAAGTGCAGAGCATCATGACATCACCTCAGCTCCAATCAGTGGCCATTCAGCACCAGCGTGTTCTGACCCCAACAGGTCAAACCATCCAGACTATCTCCACAGCGCCCACTGCAGTCCACACTGTGCAACAGCAGGTGCAGCAAGTGCCTGTAAGTAACCTCGCAGTTGTTAGCAAGGTTGAATGAGTAATCACAGTTTCTACTATAAGAATATTTCAGCAAAGCTTACCTAAAAATCTTTTTACCCCAAGTCACTGCAAAAATACCCCAAAACAGAATGTTTAGTTTCACAGTGATGATGAAGCCTTACTTCAACCTTTGAATGTCTTTCCCTCAGGTTCTGGTCCAGCAGCCTCAGATTCTTAAGACCGACTCGTTGGTTCTAACAACACTCAAACCAGATGGGACACAGGTGCTGTCTACCATGCAGAGCCCCGCAGGCATCGCCACACTGACCACGCCCATCCAGAACACAGCTCTGCAAGTCCCGGTATGCACTGTAGAAGATTTAATATTGCGATTTAAATGTAAACAATAGTTATGATTCAGCCTAATTTTAATGGACTTCTGCTGGTTTTGATCACCAGACGCTTATGAGTGGCAACATCCTGACCACCGTCCCGGTTGTGATGGGAGGAGGAGACAAACTGCCAATCAAGCAGATACAGCCAGGCTCTTGCCCAAGCACAGCCAGACCAAGCATGGAGCAGTGCCAGGTGACAGCGGGAGGAGTCGGGCCAGGAGGGGTAGTGAAGGAGGGCGAGAGGAGAACGACCCACAACATCATCGAGAAGAGGTACAGGTCCTCCATCAACGACAAGATCATCGAGCTCAGAGACCTGGTCATGGGCAGCGATGCAAAGGTTAGTGATTTCTTTTTTCTTTTTCTTTTTTTTTGGTTTTGTATTAAGGAGACAATAAAATATTAAGGCCTAGGTAATACCATAAATGCTTTCAGTATTTAAAATTCTATGTATTTCTTCTCAGATGCATAAGTCAGGAGTGCTGAGGAAGGCCATTGACTACATAAAGTACTTGCAACAGGTCAACCACAAATTACGACAAGAGAACTTGGCCCTTAAGATGGCCAACCAGAAGAACAGTAAGTCTTTACATTACTTAAAGCTGTGAGCAGATCAGAGGTTACAGCAACTCGAGATTGCAGTGAGAGTTTCTTTCCATCTCAGAGCCCATGACGCTGTCTGAAGATGTGGAGCTCAAAGAGGAAGTAGTACTGATGTCCCCTCCAGCCTCAGATTCTGGTTCTGGTTCCCCTCACCAGTTCTCTCCTTACTGTGTTGACTCAGAACCAGGGAGCCCTTTATTGGATCATGAACAGGTGAAGACAAGACTACACACACACACACATGCACCCACACACACACTGTATGGTTGTGGCTCAGTGGCTTGGCAGACTGCAGTGTTTCGGTGTCAGCAAACTGATTAGCTCAGTGTGTTTATGTAGGTCAAAGGAAGGACAGTGGCAGCTTTAAAAGACTATTTTTAGCTCCAAAGTGCCTCTTTGAAGATTAGAATAAGAAATTTGTTTTATTTATTTATTTTTTTGGTTTGGTTCTTCATACCTGAGGCAGTTGTAGTTCTTTCTATCAACAAAAGCTTTATTGCACATTACCTTCTTGTTTTGCTTCACGGTAGAAGCTTTTAGCTGGTGAACACCCACTTACTGATGCATTTATCAAACATGTTACCAATGTTAAAAACAGCTAATTTCTTGTTTGATAAAATCTGATTTGCACTGAGATTAAGGAAGGTTTCTTTGCTGATTTATTTTGAAGGTGATTTCTAAGTAACATTTTTCTCACTAAACACATCTGTACTTTTTCTGCTTTCTTTACTAGACATTCTTTGGGCAAAGCAAGGTTTGTGATTTTAAATTGAATAGTACTTTCCTACATTTTAAGTATTTTTTTTCATTCCTGTGAACCTCTTCTTTGTCTCTCTTACTGTCTCTAAGGTGAAGAGTGAGCCAGATTCTCCCTCGGTTGGCGTGATGGATCGCTCTCGGCTGCTCCTCTGCGCCTTGACTTTCTTCTGCCTCTCCCTGAACCCTCTGCCATCTTTACTGGGGTCAGAGACGTCGAGCAGCCCAGCCCTTTCCGGAGGCCACGGCCCATCTAGAACCCTCGTCTGGTTTCCAAGTCACACACAGGAATTTGGTGAGGATTGATGACCATGCTGTTTAATTTAATTTACCCCTAAAGTTGGGAAATTACTGATTACTGTTCATACCACCAAACACCCTTCATTAGATTTTAAAAAATATAGGTTTGTCCATCCTGTCATTGATTTGATGTGGCTAAATGTGCACACAACAAGACCTTTCTTCATGTTTCATTTCTTCTCATCCTCCAGCATCTTGGCTGCGTTGCCTGTTGCCATGGGTGATGGTGTGGGTGCTGAGTGGAGTGGGAGCAGTGTGGGGCTGCGTCAGGGTGCTGTACCTGTGGGAGCCAGTCACACCGCTTCACTCACCAAAATCTGTGTCCTTCTGGAGGCACCGCAAACAAGCAGATCTGCATCTCAATAGGGTTAGTACACATCACAATAATTTTCTGAGATGTTTTTTTTTTTTTTTTTCTTCAAAAACATTTAATCAAATTAATGCTCTTGCATCAGTGGAACTTCGCAAATACCAGTCAGGTAGTATTTCAAAATATTGAAAAATATTGAGGCAAATATCCAGGCACATTTATTGAGAAGTGAATTTTGGATAGAATCGTTCTGTTTTTGTTTTTTTTTGTTTTTTTTTCCTAGTGCTGGATGTGCTTTAAGACTCAAATTTGTTTTATTTTTGGTTTTTTCTTTCTATTGAAGAGCACTCTACAGAGTTGTGCTTTGATTCTCACTGTTTTGATATCTCAGTTGAGCCAGCTTCCTCTGCGCATGGTTTTATTTTTAGCATTTGTTCAGATCGTCTTCATAGCTATGCCATGACCTTCTCAACTTTTCTCTTCTGTCAGTCCACGCTCAATACTTATCTGTTTCTCCTGTCTCTCTCTCTTACAGGGAGATTACACAGCAGCAATGGCCAGTTTAGAGACTTGCCTCTCTGTTTTGACAAGAGCTCTTCCCTCAACCAAGCTGGATCTGGTCTGCTCGCTCTCCTGGAACGTGATTCGCTACTGCTTGCATCGCCCAACTCCTCTGGGCTGGCTTGTTCACCAGGTCGGAGGGAAGCACGAAGGGGAGGAGGCGAGGACGAGCGCGAGGGATGCAGCTCTTGTTTACCACCAGCTGAGCCAATTGCAACTCACAGGTAAGCGTTTAGATTACACAGACAGGAATCCAGACTCTTAACTCCACAATCATCCTTTATTAATGACAAGCAGTCGGGTTTGTACTTTACATACGCTTTGACATGATAAGATGATACATTTTCTGCTTTCTCTGTGTCTCCGTAGGAAAGCTGCCTCAGCGTAGCAGCCTGTGGGCTCTGTCGCTCTCTCTCAGTGCTGTGAACCTCAGTGAGAGTGCTCAAGGCAAGATGGTCCCCGCGCAACTCGCCCAGATTTATGTCACTGCAGCAATAGCCCTGCGTACTGTGCTGGGCCACCATCTCTCCTGTCTCCCTGTACGTCTCTCACTTTGTAAATTATCACTGTTGTCAAATTGTGACAGAAGCCAAACATTATCATCTTTTGAACCTTGCCTGTCTCTCAGGGTTACCTGTTGGGCTGTGCTGAGAGTGTGGCCAACCAATCAGAGACCAAGACAATCCCTGACTGCCTGCGCTGGCTCTTCACTCCACTGGGGAGGCAGTTCTTCCTGAGCTGTGATTGGTCAGTGAAGTCAGAAAACAGTGACGGGGTGTATACTTCTCAGAGAGACCCAGGTATGTTGTGAATGTGGGGGCTTCTCCTTCAATTTTCAATTTTCAATTTTTTTAAATTCAAACGAAATATTTAAAATAGCGGTTTACTTGGCTTTAAAAGCAGATTTTTTTTTTCCCCCTGTTCCTCTCTGTTTTCCTGTTGATCTTCCTTCCCAGCTGACCCCATTGCCCAGCTGCACCGCTCTTTCTGCAGGAAGCTTTTGGAGAGAGCCGTTCACACCCTCATCCAGCCGCAGAGCGACTCTGAAGCAGACAAACGCAAGAACGACTCTGGGTAAAGCCAGATTAGCCGCAGCAATGCACTACCAAGAAACCCTGACACTTTACTGTTCAAAGATGATGATTTTTCACTGTTTGGTGTGAATTAATGATTTACTCAGTATGTGGATGTCTGTTTTTAGCTTGTCTTTTCTTCTACCCTTTCAGGGAGTTTTCCAGTGCCCTGGAGTTCCTGCAGCTGTTGAACAGCTGCACAGAGGACTCTCCTTCCCCACCTCCCCCTTTCTCGACTCCTCCCAGTCACACCACCATTCCAGGTATGAATAATATGAAGAAGAACCTTGACAGTTTAGTAAGAATCACAACTCATCTTTGTGTGGGGAAGAGAAAAACACTTTTTCCTCTGTGATGATTAATAACCAGATAGAGATCTGAGTTATTACTGTCAGCCTGGATGGATTTGCTTTTCTATCTCAGTACACTGATAGTCAGTCAGTATTAGCTTTTCACATGAATGTTTTGTGGGATTATTGCAGCTAACAGTCATTTCATATCTACAAATGACATGCAGTGGATAAGAACACAGTGACGATCAAGTGATAACTGGCTATAGTTGTAGCTGTGCTACTCAAAAAACGTGCTATACCGTCACGCGGACAGCTTTTGATAACAGCAAGAAAGCGACAACGCCAAAAGGTCATCCAACCTGTTTGAGCTATATTTTCTTTATACATAATTTTCCTCCTGTTTGTTTGTTTATTTATTTATTCTCCCAGTGGGAGACCCAGTGAGTCGCTGGTGGGCTGTGGTCCTGAAGGCTGCCGTGTATTGGCTGCAGGGCGATGACATCACAGTGAGGTCACTTTTGGCAGAAGCTGAGCGAATGCCAAGAGCTCTGCACATTCTTGAGTAAGTGCAATGAAATACATCCCTCCCAATATACAGACAGATTAAAGGAAAACCTAAACTTCTTGAGCCGTACAGTGAGATAATTACACTTTAAACCCCGGACAAGCCCAGACCTCTTCAATCTTGTTCAGATTGAATCCTTAAAAATCTGATTTACACTTGATGGATCTGCAGACTTTTCAGATGCTGTTGTTCTAAAATATAAAGGTAAAGTGGGAGAAACAAAAAAAACAAACAAACCACTGTTTAAAAAAAACAAAACAAAAATAAAAACACCATAACCATGTTTAATGTTCCTCTCTATTCCAGCCACCCTCTGCCCAAGGCTGTGCTGCTTCTCTGCAAAGCGGTACAGATGAGCCTGTCCCCTCTGAAGGGAGAAGGGTCAATAGCCTGCCTTTCTCACTGTGACAGAGCCAGCAGCTACCTGTGCTCCAGCATCTCTGTGCCGCTCACCCAGTCTGGGAATTGGCTGAACAAGGTAGGGTACAAACAATTCCTGTACAATGTTTCAAATATGGGCCTTACATATATACAGTGCATTCAGACATCAAAGAGACTTCCATATAGTACAAATTATTCTCACACAATGAAGTGCTAACTGTGTTCATCATGCATACATGCTCACTGGCTCAGTTAGGGGTCAGGACAGGCGGATGTGGGGCTGTGTGTGCGCGCAGTGTGGGTGGCAGGAGGTGGCTGTGGTGCATTGTAGTTGCATTGCATGATCCTGAAGCAGAGTGCAATGTGTCTGCAGTGCAGTACAGAGGCCTCCCCGATCTGCACGCATCCACTACACACCCCACCACTTAACATTAAGCAGCAGTGAATATCAGCGGTAGTTTCTGATTTGATCTCTGACATGCACGTTGGCTAAGATTTACCAGTAATAGCAGGGTTTGGTTATTGATGTGCAGTTATACCCAACAGCTCTGTTTTTTATTTTGTTTTTCAAGGGGGTTGAGCTTCTGGTCTGTGACCTTCTGCTGACCTTGAGGACCAGTTTATGGCAGCGGGGAGGCAGCAGTAATGGAGAACCTGGCCCGGCTCCTGGGTCTCAGTTGGCTGGTTTCCAGAGGGACCTTAGCACGCTCAGAAAGCTCACACAGTGCTACAGACAGGGGCAACACAAGGTACAGCTTTGGGAAGATTGATTCAGATATGTTAATAAAAGTGCCAATAGCTGAAATATGTGAAGAATAATGAAGACGGAACACTGTAGGTTCAGGTCGAGGTGGGAAAAAAGGAGTACCAGAGATTCATCATTCTGATCTTGTTTACTGAATTTCATAGGCTGGCAGTTTGGCACCGTAGGAAATGTTTTTGGGCATATTTTATTAATTTCGTTTTTAAAATGTAGCCTATTAAATTTTAAAAATATATAATAAAATTTACAACAGCCAAGAGTGATCAGCGGTTAAGCTGTAAATGGCTAGATTCTTTAAGTGAGAAATTACCTTAGTACATTTCTGGCACTTTGTTAACAAAAACTCACAGTAAGCCTGTCAATAAATATAATCTTGTTCATTATAAATCTACATCACTTTTACCAGCTGCAGAACGTTCACTTCAGTTTAACATATCATCAGTCACACTTCTGAGATTTACTGGAGTCATTACAGCAGCCAGAGGGAAATTCAGCATCCTTTGTTGTTGTTTTTTGTGATTTGTGTAAGACTTTCAGAGCCACATTAATTTCTATTTGTTATTTTGTGAGACCACGAAGTTATTATTTCTGGCATTTGGCCTTTATTACATAGCACAGTGATGGAAATGTGAGGAAAGAGGGTAGACAAAGGTTTAGAGGCTTAACATTAGTGTGGTTCTGAAGAAGCTGGAAAAGTCATGGGATTTTTACAGGTAAACCTGTACATTTTTTTTTTCGTAGATCATCATTGAATTTAGTTGAATTGTACTTTGGTAAATGTTATGCATACACAGACTTTTCATAGAATTTATGGCCATAAAAAAAATAATTAAGGGTGTGGAAAAGTTGTAGAAAAGCTGTGGGACTGTTTGGTAAAATGTGCATGAACCTGGGTGCCTGCTGAGGGAATTTAAGCCCTGCTTAGCTGTGGGGTTACCCAGATAGAAATAATTATAAATACCTGATAATGGCCGCTGTTGTGGCCTCTTTGTGTTTTGTTTAGGTGTTCCTTCATGAAACCACAGTGAGGCTGATGGCTGGAGCTAGTCCCACAAGGACACACCAGCTGCTGGAGCACAACCTCCGACGCAGGACGCACAGCTCCTACACAGCTGGTAAGCAACACTGCCTTGAAACAGTCCTAGTGGTCAACATGACGCACACACACACACACACACACACCAAGAGAACAGACTTTAATCCCTTTTCTTCTTCTTTTTTTTTCCCCCCCCCCCCTCATTCTCCTCTCTGCCTGCTTCAGAAGGTGAGTGTGTTCTAG